>CM076576.1:380825390-380993225 GCA_034641835.2 Pinus albicaulis | reverse complement strand
ATGATTGTTGTCATAATAACAGTGCTACCTTGCAGCTTGTATAGAGTTCCAATCCGAACTCCCCACATTAATACTAGTGCTCCCTGAACCATCTTGCAGGCATCTTTCTCGAACACTATTTTTACACCTGCATCATCCATCTTGCTTACAGAAATCAAATTTCTAGCCAATGCAGGAATATGCAGAACACCAGGAAGTGTTCTAATCCTTCCACCTTGCAGCTTCAACTTGACCTTTCCACGTCCGACGATTTTGGCCTTCCTATCATCCCCTAGGAAGACATCATCACCATCATATTTCTCATACTCGCAGAACGACTCCCTATGGGGAGTGAAGTGAAAGGATGCACCTGAGTCAATCAACCATGACTCATGATCTACATGTGTACTTGAAGAAGAACCCAAATACACATCCCCACCTTCATCCAAGGTGGTTTTTGCCTCTGCAGAAGGAGCAACATCATATCCATTTCCTTTCTTAGGAGCTTTAGATCTGCATTCCTTTTTGTAGTGCCCTTCCTTTTTGCATTTCCAGCACACTTTTACAAACTTTCCAGGAGATTTAGATCTCCCACTCGAAACCTTATTCTTGTTTCTATTTTGGGACCTTCCTCGTACAGATAAGGCATCTCCATTTTGACCCTCCATATTTCTCCATCTCATTTCCTCTGATAGCAAGGCTGAGACAATGTCATCAAAATTCAAGGTAGTTGTATTGCTACCTATTTCAATAACCAGACTGTCCCACAAGTCTGGTAGAGAACACAACAAACTGATGCACTTATCTTCATCTGAGATTTTAATATCAACAGATGACAGCTGACTTACCACAGTGTTGAAGGCGTTTAGACGCTCTGTCACCGAGTCTCCATCCTTCATCCTCAGGTTATACATATTTTTCCATAGGAACAACTTATTCACCAGAGACTTAGATTGGTGAAAAGTCCCAAGTTTTTTCCACAAATTCTTCGCCGTAGCGTCCCTAGATACATTCAACAATACTGAATCTGAGACACACAACCGTATTGTGCTCTTAGCCTTATGATCTAGTTTCTTCCAATCTTCATCTGACATTGTCATTGGTTTAGTACCTGGATCTACCGTGATCCACTGATATTTATCCACCAGCAGATCCTCCATCTTGAGCTTCCATAACTCAAAGCTCTGACCATTAAATTTCTCGATCTCTATCTCCCCACCGCTCACCATCTTCTTTCACCACAAGAATCGATCCCATAGATCTCCCACTGAACAGGGTCTACCTCAGGCCCAAGCAAAAAACCCTCAGTAGCGAAGGCATCCCCTTGAAGCCGAAACAGCTCTGATACCAAATGTAGGTTTTAACCTTGAACATAAATTATCTACACACGAATCTTATAACAGAAAATAAACAATAGTGAGAGCATAAAACATAAAACAGATAAACACAGAGATTTTCCCCTAGATCCCAAATCGGGACGACCAGCTTGATTTTTCATTATATTCCTTTTAGTGTTACAACACATATATATACATGCCGAAGCATAAATAAAGCCCAATCCATTAACCCAGGATTAGAACATAACCATAGTTCCCTTGACTGGATCTACAAAATACCAGGGGCCGAAAACCATCGTACCCCAGAACCATGTGCAAAATCATGCACAAAACATGGGTGGGTCCGCCTATGAGTGGGACCACATACCAAAAAAAAATTTCGCCGGGGTGCTACCGCCCCCCCTGTGATCCCCCTACTACGCCCGGCGCAACGTACAGCGCGTGGAACTTGTCATGGAAAGAATATAACACATACCCAACAATAATAACAAACAAAAAACATAAAACATATAAACTAAAACTAATGTATGTCCCTTATGGGCCCCACAAATTACAATAGCATGCATATCGTTTTAATATATATTAAAACACATATATGACCAAAGGTTTAAAACCTTTTTGTTTGCACAACAACAAAACAATATAACATGGAAACATTAATAAAAAAACATAATAAAAAAAACTTAACATTCTGCCCTTCCCTCGGACTTCGAAAGTCTAAATAAACCAAACTTCATCAAATCTTCGCATTACGAAATGTGATGCTGACGTCAACAAGATTTCTGATCCGAAAATTCTTTAAGGTGCAGTTTAATATGTTTCAGGTCCATAATTTGGGCTTTGGGTACCGGCCCAAAATAAAACCTGAAAAATTCATTCAATCCACCTAATAACATCTTCGGGTGTAGAATTGCATTGCAAACTCGCCTCCAAAATAAATCCGATCCAACTGAAAGCTGCCGCGTGTCTGCTGACTTGGCGGTGGGGACTGCAGCTCCTATGGCCTCCTATTGATGTGGTCTGTGGGACAACCAAACTCTTGTGCATACAAACATACTCTGCTGTGTATAAAGAAATACTTTGTTTTTTTTCAATATATAGAGGACTGGCGCCGAATAAACCAATTTTTTTTTTGTGAAGGACTGTAAGGCTTTTAAACGAAAAACGATTGTGCAACTATTTTGGCTAGCGGCTCTATGACAGAGCAATCAAACCAGTTTTGGAAAGCTACTGTTTGTGGGCTGAGCAGTTGAAATTAACATTTCAATAGGGAGATAGCCCTGCTAGAAAATCTGGCATATTTAATGTCTTATGACAATCAGCTTATAGGATCGATCCACGTAGGTTTTTTCAGAAGACTGCTAAAGTTGGAGGTCTTTGATGCTTCTAGAAATAATCTAACTGGACCTATACCATATGAAATGGGCAGCCTGAAGAATTTGGAATTCCTGAAGTTCGCTTTCAATAGCATGTCCGGGTCGATCCCCTTAACTCTTTCTAATCTTACAAGCCTGCAGACCCTTGATATATCATTCAATAACTTCGAAGGAACTTTGCCTCAAGGAATTGGCCTTCTTCCCAACCTAGAACAGCTATTTATTAGTGAAAACAAGTTCGTAGGTTCACTGTCGAGTAGGCTTGGAAACTTTAGCAAGCTGGTTAGTATAGATTCAGATTCCAATGGATTCAGCAGATTGATTCATTCAGAGCTATGTAGAGGAGGGTCGTTGACCCATCTTTCCATCTCAAATAACCAAATGGAAGGGAATAACATTGGCCTTCTGCAAGACTGCGTCTCACCACAACGTGTCTAGCTGCAAAAGAATCTCTTCATGGGCTTCTTACCAGGTAGTATTTCTAAGCTCTCTGCATTGTATTACCTTGAGATTTCTTACAACAACATTCATGGAAGTATACCCTCTTCACTGGGACACATGCATAACCTTACTAATCTCTTGCTTTCCAACAACAATCTGACTGGTGTCATTCCTCTCGAAATAGGAGAGTTAACAAAGCTGGGAAAGCTTGCTATGAGTCGAAATAATCTCACTGGAACTATTCCTCCAGAAATAGGCAATTTAATTAGTTTGGAGATTCTAGATCTCAGCGGAAACTCTTTGGAAGGCAGCATACCGGCTACTCTCGGCCATCTTGTGACTTTTTTAACATTAAATTTGAGTGTAAACGCATTGACAGGGAGTATCCCTAGTTCCCTGGGGGATTGCAGACAATTAAGCGAACTATACCTGGCTAGAAATAAATTGAGCATGACCATTCCTTTGGAGTTGGGAAAGCTTGCATCTAGTCTTAGGTATAAGTTAGATGTAAGCTGGAACAATCTATCAAGATCTCTTTCTCCTGAGACAGGAAGTCTGATGTCACTTGAATCATTGGACATCTCCCATAACCAACTCTCTGGACAGATTCCTTAGTCTTTCACAGGCTTCATAAGCCTGGATCATTTCAATTTCTCCTTCAACCTATTTACTAGGGCCATTCCTTCATTCATTGTATTTTCACAAGGTCCGAAGAGTGCATTTGAGGGCAATCTTGGCCTTTGCAGACCTCTGACAACGAAGAGTTGTTTAGATTTACAAGGTGCATGGAAAAGGAAAAAAATTAAGCTTAGTCGGAGTGGCAAGGATTACGGTCGCCTCTATTGGGACCATAATCATTCTCATCCTTGTGTTGAGGAAAACATCAAGGGAAATGAAAAACAGGCCTAAGTGCAAGGAGGATGCTGAAATGCGTATTTCTTCAGATGATGTACAAGGTCAAATCACATATATAGATATAGTACAAGCCACTGAGAACTTCAGCGAAGATTACATCATCGGCTCTAGCACATCTGGCAAAGTGTATAAGGTAGCTATTCCAGGACGAGACAAAATCCTTGCAGCCAATTGCTTAAAACTGGAAAATCATGGGGACGATGATTATCGACATCACTGTCTGAGACAAGAGGTCGAAGCTTTGAAGAACGCCCATCATAGAAACATCCTACGTCATAGAGACCTGCTAACTATTAATGATGTGACAGTTCTTGTGTGTGACTATATGGTTAATGGATCGCTGTGGGAATTTCTGGGTGGGACATCGAAACCCGATAAGAAGCTGGACTGGAGGACACTATATAACATTGCAGTTGGAGTGGCAGAGGGACTCAAATACTTACATCACGAATGCAAACCTCCAATTATCCACTGTGACATAAAATATGCCAACATATTGCTGGACAATGAATATGTGGCTCACATCGCTGATTTTGGACTTGCAAAGCTATTGAAAAATCCCTCAATAGATTTTGAATCAAGTTCTCTCTTTGGTGGAACTCATGGTTATATTGCTCCTGGTACTATATCTCTGTGCCCCCTATTTTTTTTTCTATAAATCTTAGTCAGCCTGATCCTTTTATTGTTGTTATGTAGTGCAGGTTCAAAGATAATCATAGTCCATGGCATGGTAACGATTGAATATGTTATGTGCAGAATGTGAGTATGGAGTGAAGACATCGACGAAGCAAGACATGTATAGCTTTGGCATAGTGTTATTAGAGATGGTAAGCCGAAAGCCCCTTGTAGTAGAAGAGAAGGATCAGAAATTTGAGCACCTGCCTGTTTGGGGTGCGAGGATGATGAAAGAAGGAAAAACAGATGAAATAATAAATGAAGATTTGAGAAGCTGTGAGACAATTTCCTTACATAGTAATATGAAGGATGAAATGGTGAAGATGATGGAGATTGCCTCTTTTTACACTCGATCTTCTTCGAATCTTAGGCCTGTTGAAATGTTACTTTCAACTATCCCTGTGCAGAGCCACTTTCCATTTTTAATTTCCAGTTTTTTGTCCTCCAACCACTTGCTGAAATTGTTTAAAAGCCCGGTACAGGACTGCCTTATAATTTTGAAGAACACTTAGATATTTTTCTTTTGCAGTACTCTATATTTCAAAACAGAGTGTTAAATAGAAAGAGGTCATTTTTTATGCACGGGATCTTTTTTTTTAACCCCGTGGTCCCCACAGGTACAATGTCTTGTTGATGGTGGAGGGTCCAATGCATTTAACACAATCGAAGGTATTACATATATATATACCACAGCCATTTTATAATCACCATCCACATAAGCCGAGGTCCGTGGGTCCACAGACCACATGGCATTACCATATTGTATCGCAACTTGAGATGTATTGGGAGCATTTTGTTTGTGTCCTGATTCAGCAGTGAAAAGAGACCGGACCCGATCCTTTTATTGTGTAGAGTTAAATGGTGTCATCGTGTCCGTTCCGCCATCGGAATCAGAACTTTTTCATGGACCATTTGTTATGTTAATGAACCGAACCCAATGTACAATATAAAGCAGATTTAATAGTTGGTTTTTGCATTACAATTGGCGATTGCGTCAGCAAGCCCTAGGAGAACCTGAAACAAGTTTATGAGGTGGAATTAATATTTCATCGTGCGCACAGAAAGTTATGTGATGTCATTGGGTTTGTAACGTGAAAATCGTTCATGTGATTTTTTTCATAGTTCATTGAAGTCCGGAGCTCATCACACAATGCAAAGGTTAATGTTTTTTTTTTAATAAGTTTTACCGCACGATGAAGGTATAATGTTTTACATATATGTTTTAACATATATTAAAACAAAAGCGCAATTTCGTAATGTAGCCCAGTGGGCCCTGAAATTTTTTAAATAGGTCTATTGTTTTAAGTTTTTAATATAATGTGTAATGTTTTAATATATGCACGACATATATAATGTAGAAAGCCCATGAGGCAAAGTTAGTTAACACAGTGAATGTTTTATTTTGTATTTGCACAACAGTGCGGCGAAGAAAAACACATCAGTGTTATTTTAAGAGATAGAGTGTGTTATTTTTGTAATAGACAGTGAGACAGTGAAGTGTGTTTTGGGCACTGCGTCTTGAAGCTGTCCAGATTTTGTAACAGTTTGTTTTTGAAGATTAATGAAATAGTTTTAGAGTGAAAACTCTGTCTCCTGTGAGTGAAATTTTTATTTTCTCTGTGTTAATGAGGAGAGTATTACTCTCTCTCCATTGTTTGTTCTGGAATTTTCATAAATTCCAACATGGTATTAGAGCTATTCCGAGCTCTTTGAAGGTCAAAGAATCTGAAGGAAGGAGTTCTTTGTTGCAGTAGCTTCTCCGGCAGTGTGAAGACTCAATCAAGAAGAATCCAAGGTATTTCTGAAGTCATTTTTTTTGTGTTACTATTGAAGAAAATCAGTTGTTTTAAAAACACAGTCAAGTATTTTTGAAGCATAGTTAAGAGTGCAAGAATGGATGGAGCCAACACCAGCATGGGTATTGGAAATAACCAGCTCCCACATTTTAATGGGAAAAACTATGACTACTAGGAAATAACCATGAGAGCCCTGTTTGCTTCCCAAGACTTATGGGAACTTGTTGAATATGGCTTTGAAGAGCCAGCAGATGAAAATGAGTTTAATGATTTAACTGAGGCAGAGAAGGAACTGCTGAAGAGCAATAAGAAGAAGGATTCTAGAGCCCTCTACTTTTTGTAATAGCAGTTCATGAGAGTGTGTTTCCAAGGATATTAGCAGCCAAGAGATCCAAAGAAGCATGGAAAACTTTCAAGACAGCCTATCAAGGCATGGGGAAAGTGAAGACAACAAAAATACAGTTGCTGAGGAGAGACTTTGAGACTCTCTGCATGAAGGAGTCAGATAATATTGACTCATTCTTCACTCATGTGATTGGAATGGTCACATATATAAGGTTTCATGGAGAGACTCTTGAAGAAAGGAGGATTGTGGAAAAACTCTTGAGGAGTCTACCCTCAAGGTTTGATGTGATTATCACCACCATAGAAGAGACCAAGGATCTCACAAAATTTTCAGTGGATGAGCTACATGCATCACTGATGACACATGAGCAGAGATTGGGTAGAAATGAAAACTCATCTCTAGAGCATGCCTTTAAGACCCAGATGTCTTTCAGAATAGGAAGAGGGCAAGGGAGAGGAAAAAATAGAGGAAGAGGCAGAAGCCAAAATAGAGGTGGAAGGAACAGTCTAGCAAATGCTGAAGGAAGGGGTACCAATCCAAATCAACATCAAGGTCAAGGCAGCGGCTAGCAAAGTGGCCAGCAGAATGCTCAAGGACAAAGGTATGATAAATCCAATGTCCAATGTCACTATTGTAAAAAATATGGATATTATGAAAATGAATGTAGAAAGAAGCAACATGATATGGGAAATAAAACAAATGAAAATTTTACTATAGAAAATATCAGCCAGGATAAATTGTTTTTAGCTTGTAATATGGCTAAAGAAAAGAGTGAAGATTTATGGTTTCTAGACTCCGGTTGTAGTAACCATATGACAGGAAACATAGCCATGTTTTATATCTTAGATGAGAGTGTGAAGTCACAGGTCACACTAGGGACTGATAGTAAAGTTTCTGTTATGGGAAAAGGAGATGTAAATGTTTTAACAAGAAAATGTGAAAAGAAATCCATAGCAGATGTCTATTATGTTCGAGGAATGAAATGTAACCTCTTGAGTATTGGACAGCTTCTTCAAAATGGGTACAATGTTTTCTTTGAGGATGATTTTTGCACCATCATGGATAAAACACCCAGCAAACAATGTATTGCTGAAGTGAAGATCACAAGGAACAGGATGTTCCCTCTCAGAATGAGAGCAGATTTGAAAAATGAAGAAGAAGTAGCAGCAGTGACACAAGAGGATTTCCAAAGAGAACCAAAATATGACAATTGTTTGTGGCACTTGAGATTTGGACATCTCAACTTTGGAGGTCTTAACTTGTTGAATAGAAAAGGAATGGTAAGAGGTTTGACATTGATTGAGAAACCATATAGCCTTTTTGATGGTTGTATATTGGGGAAACAACACAAAGAAATTTTTCCTTCTGGGAAAAGCATAAGGGCAAAGGCACCCTTAGAGATTGTCCACTCAAATTTGTGTGGACCAATGAAAACTCCATCACTTGCTAGTAGCCATTACATGTTAACATTTATTGATGATTTTACTAGAAAACATGGGTTTACTTTTTGAAAAACAAAAGTGAAGTGTTTGAAAGATTTTGCAATTTCAAAGCACTTGTGGAAAACCAAAGTGGGCTGCATATCAAAGTCCTAAGGACTGATAGAGGAGGTGATTATATCTCTAAATATTTTCTATGTTTTTGTAGAGAAAATGGGATTCATAAGCAGTTTACAACTAGATATACTCCGCAGCAAAATGGAGTTGCTGAAAGGAAGAATAGAACAATAATGGACATGGTAAGGAGTATGTTAAAGGAAAAGCATTTTCCTAATGATTATTGGGCTGGGGTTGTACATTGTGTAGTGTACATCTTGAATAGATGCCCTACAAAAGCAGTTATGAACAAAGTGTCGGAAGAGGCATGGAGTGGCACAAAGCAAGGTGTCACACACATGAAATTTTTCGGATGTGTGACTTATGCACACATTCCGGATCAACTAAGGAGGAAATTGGACAACAAGGGGGAGAAATGTATTTTCATTGGATACAGTGAGGAATCCAAAGCCTATAGGTTGTACAACCCATCCACCAAGAAGTTTATTGTGAGCATAAATGTTTAGTTTATTGAGGAGGAAGCTTGGGATGGAAGCATAGAGAAAACAATGAACGTTAAACACTGTTTATCTCGTGATGAAAATGATGATGAGTTGGTTGAAATACATCCCCAAACAGCAGCACCAACATAAGGGCAGCAAGAGACACCCTTGAAGAGAAATGAAATTGCTTCTCCAAGCACACCACAAGGAGGAAATTTGAGTGCTTCTTCAAGCACTCATACACCAAATGAAAGAGGTAAGAAGTTCAGAAATTTGAATGAAATTTATGAACAAGAGGCGGAAAATGAAGGTATGAATTCTTTGTTTGCTTTATATTGTCATGTTGATGAACCTATTCATTTCGAAGAAGCTATTAAGGATATGAAATGGATAGAAGCTATGGATGAAGAGATTAATGCCATAGAAAGAAACAAGACATAGGGTTTGGTTGAAATCCAAAAAGGTAAAGATGTCATTGGAGTTAAATGGGTCTACAAGACCAAGAGTAATGCTGAAGGCAAAAGAAAGAGACATAAGGCAAGAATTTTTGTCAAAAGGTATAAGCAGAAGCATGGGATAGACTATGAGGAAACTTTCACACCGGTTGATAGAATGGAAACCGTGAGAGTAGTGCTATCCATAGCAGCACAAAACAAGTGGAAAGTTTACCAAATGGATGTGAAGTCAGCATTCCTAAATGGAGTGTTAATGGAAGAGGTTTACATTGAACAACCTCTCGGCTATGAAAATAAAGTCCAAGAGCACAAAGTGTGCAAGTTGAAGAAAGCTCTTTATGGGCTAAAGCAAGCACCAAGAGCGTGGTACAGTAGGATAGATTCCTATCTACTGGAAAATGGATTTGAAAAGTGTGAGGGAAAACCCACCCTCTACATCAAAGAAAAGGATGGTAAAATTTTGATAGTGGTCTTATATGTTGATGATGTTATTTTCACAGGTAATGATGATTACCTTATTGAAAATTTTAAAATAGTCATGAAAGAAGAATTTGAAATGACTGACATGGGTTTGTTGAGATACTTCTTAGGAATAGAAGTAGAACAAGATGAAAATGAGATTTTTATCTCATAGGCAAAATATGTTAATGAAGTGCTAGAAATATTTAATATGCAGGAGAGCAAAGTAGTAATCACTCCCACAGTGATGGGATTAAAACTCAGCAGAGAGGACAACAACAAGGATTTTGATCCTAGTTTGTAAAAGAGCATAGTTGGCAGCCTCATGTATTTGACTGCAACTCAGCCTAATATAATGCATGTTGTTAGTTTGATTACTAGATTCATGGAGAAGCCAAAGGATGCACATTGGCAGGCAGCGAAGAGAATTCTGAGGTATGTTGAAGGAACCAAAAGGTATGGCATTTTATATACTGCTTCAAAATGTTTAGATTTAATTGAATACACTGACAGTGATTGGGCTGGAAGTGTAGATGAACGAAAAAGTACTTCTGGTTATGTTTTTCACATGGGTACAAGAGCCATTTCATGGGCTTCTAAAAAACAGCCTATTGTAGCGTTGTCTACAGCAGAGGCAAAATATGTGGCAACTACAGCAGTAGCATGTCAATCAATTTAGATGAGGAGGATGCTAAGAAGTTTGTGCCAAGAGCAGGCAAAAGGAACTGTGATTTTTTGTGACAATAGCTCAGCTATTGCATTATCTAAGAATTATGTGTTTCACAAGAGAACGAAACACATTGACACAAAATTTCATTACATCAGGGAATTGGTAAACAATGGAGAAATTTTTTTGGAATATTGCAAAACTCAGAAGCAATTTGTAGACATTCTGACGAAGCCATTAGGGCAGAAGAGTTTTGAATTTTTGAGAAAATTCCTAGGTATGACTAATAACCCAGCAGTTGAAAGTAAGGAGGAGTATTGAAATGTTACTTTCAACTGTCCCTGTGCAGAGCCGCTTTCCATTTTTAATTTCCATTTTTTTGTCCTCTAGCTGCTTGCTGAAATTTTTTAAAACCCTGGTACAAGACCACCTTCTAATTTTGAAGAACAGTCAGATCGTTTTCTTTTGTAGTACTCTGTATTTCAAAACAGAGTGTTAAATAGAAACAAGGCATTTTTTTATGCACGGTTTTTTTATTTTAACCCCATGGTCCCCATAGGTGCAGTGTCTTGTTCATGGTGGAGGGTTTGATGCGTTCAACGCAATTGGAGGTATTACATATATATATACCACAACCATTTTATAATCACCCTCCACATAAGCCAAGGTCCACGACTCCACAGACCACGCGGCATTACCATATTATATTGCACCTTGAGTTGTATCAGGAGCATTTTGTTTGTGGCTCGATTGACCAGTGAAAGGAGACCGGACCCGATCCTTTTATTTTGGCGGAGTTGAATGGTGTCATCATGTCCGTTCCACCATCGAAATCGGAACTTTTGCATGGACCATTTATTATGTTAATGAACCTGACCCGATGCACAATCTAAAGCAGATTTATTAGTTGGTTTTCGCATTACAATTGGTGCTTGCGTCAGCAAGCCCTAGGTAGACCCGAAACAAGTTTATGAGGTGGAATTAATATTTCCTCATGCACAAAGAAATTTATGTGACGTCATCGGGTTTGTAACGTGAAAAGCGTTCATGTGATTTGGTTCATAGTTCGTTGAAGTCCAGAGTTCATCGCGCGATGCAAAGGTTAATGTTTTGTTTTAATAAGTTTTATTGTGTGATGAAGGTATAATTTTTTACATATATTTTTTCACATATATTAAAACAGAAGCGCAATTTTGTAATGTAGCCTAGTGGGCCCTGACAATTTTTAAATAGGTCTTTTGTTTTAAGTTTTTAATATAATGTGTAATGTTTTAATAAATGCGCGGCATATATAATGCAGAAAGCTTGTGAGGCAAAGTTAGTTAACACAGTGAATGTTTTATTTTGTATTTGCATAACAGTGAAGAGAAGAAAAACACAACAGTGTTATTTTAAGAGACAGAGTGTGTTATTTTTGTAACAGACAGTGAGATAGTGAAGTGTGTTTTGGGCACTGCGTCTTGAAGCAGTCCAGATTTTTGTAATAGTTTGCTTTTGAAGATTAATGAAATAGTTTTAAAGTGAAAACTCTGTCTCCTGTGAGTGAAATTTTTATTTTCTCTGTGTTAATGAGGAGAGTATTACTCTCTCAATTGTTTGTTCTAGAATTTTCATAAATTCCAACATGGCCATGTATGAACATAGTACTGGACATGTTGAGTTCTTCGAACAGAGGGCAGAGCAGCGATTTGACAGTGTAGTTATAATTAGGGAATTATGGAAGGATTTTCTATTTACATTAAAGTAGTGTTTCATTTCCTTAGAGGGTGTTCTTTGTTTTTTCTTTTGCAATTTAGAGGAAAGTAGTGTTTTGTTGTGTTATAGGATGTTCTCTGTTTCTCACTTTTTCCAATTAGGTACGTCTAATTATATATATCGTCTTCAAGGTGTGACTTCAACTCTTTTCTATTCGGATTTTAACTATGTACTTCTGTTCGTAAGTTAACTATGTACTTCTGGTTTAAATATGTATATGTATATCGCCCTCTTGGTTTTAGCAGTGTACATCTAGGAGAAATAATTAGCACACTTTTTATGTGTTATCTTTTCAATTTTATATTGTATCATGCTCTTGTATCACTTCCATTCACATCACTTGGATAGTCATCTTGATTCAGGAAATCTTCCTTAGAGTTCTGTGATAGTCATCTCGATTCAAGAAATTAATCCTGAGTATACAAGTAGGGAATTCTTAAGACTTCATGACATATTTATGCATGGAAAGAATTTGTTTCCTGTATATAAATTAGAAGTCAAATTCTAATACAAATACAATTTTTTCTTATCTTCTTTAAGATTTGGAATTTGATTATTTCCGAAAATCCATCAGTGAATGAATAACCTTTATGTCATGCTATTTCATTTATAATCTCATCAACCAATGAAGTCGAGAATGGTTAAATTAATATAATTTTTTTAACTAAATCCATAAACATTAATAAATTTTAAGGTTGTGCTTTCTTCCTAAAGATACAATTCTTCCTTGATCTTCTTTAACCATTGGAATTTGATTATTCTATGAATAAACAACATTCATGTCATGCTATTCATTTATGATCTCATTCATCATTGGAATGGATTAATTAATATATGCTTGTTTAATCACGGCAATAAACATTCCTACGTTTTAGAGAGCTTTTTGGCTGGATGATCATGGGATTCACTAATTGTAACTTGTGGATAGGGTATCCTAGTAGGTAGCATTCCCTTTGTATGAAGTGCTGGTATTTGTGTAACATCTTTTTATCTTCATTATTTTTTTTTCCAAATCTTTGTAATTTTAGAAATTTGTTTTGACATGCATAGAGTAAGTATACGGTATCTATTGTCTATTTGTTTGATTAATAGTCACATAGATATTTGTAATATTGTTCTGATTTGAATAGAGAAATGTATAATTTAATTTATCTTTTAAATCCTAGTCTTTTCGTTGTTTGAGAGATATTTTTAATATTGTTCTAATTTGAATAGAGAAATGTATAATTTAATCTATCTTTTAAATTTCTATAGTATCTAATAAAAATATTAATAATTATATATAATTTTTTTCTTAGTGTGGGGAGAAATATATTTATAATAAAAAATGTGGTAATCCATAAAATAATGGATTGTCCATGTTGAATGAAGTGTATTAAAATCAATTATGTGTATGCTATATAAATTAATTGAAAATAAATAACTTTTTTTATAGTTAAAACATTTTATTAGTTTATGGTTGAAAATCAATAAATCATAATTATTTTTATACTCAATATACAATTGACCTGTAATGAACTAATATAAATCTATCTTAACTTTAAAAATAAAAATTTCTTAAAATCTTCAAATTTTATAGTTTAAAATATTTTTTTATACATCTAAAATTAAAATAAACATATGATTTTTGCATTTATTACATAATTTTTTTATTTTATATTTATTAAAAATTACCATCTATAATTTTCAAATTTTATAGTCATAAAAATATTATCGTCTACATTTTGAAATTTTTTACTTACAAAAAATTATCATTTACACATCTACATTTTGAAATTTTCTACTTATAAAAATTAACCTCTACATTTTAACATTTTGTAATTTTAGAAAATTATCGTCTATATTTTAAATCACTTAAGTAGCTTCAACAAATACTCCATACAATCCAAACCTCACAATATATCACAATTAGTTTCCACATGCATTCAGACAAATGGGCATAGAATGCTTTATATCCGTATAGTAATTAATAAAAACATTAATAACATTAATAAAAACATTAATAGTCTCTTTCTTAGTACTAAGGGGACATGAACTTACGATAGAGGATGTGCCCATCAACAAAATAATCCATTGTTTATGTTGACTGAAGTATATTAATGCTAATTATGTGTATGATATATAAATTAATTGTGAATAAATTTTAAATTTTGTTTATGGTTAAAATATTTTATTGATTTATTATTGAAAATTAATGAGACATAATTATTGTTATGTTTAATATGCAGTATATATAAAGAACTAGTAAGAATTAATATAAATATATTTTAACTTTCGAAATACACATTTTGTTTTGAGATTTTCAAATTTTATAATTTAAAAGATTTTTTTGGTACATCTAAAATTAAAATAAATATATAGTTTTAAATTTATTACATGATTTTCAATTTTTCTACCCATAAAAAGTTATCATCTACATTGTCACGACTATACACACAATTACTATAGAAACAACATAAATGTAAAAAAAAAATTATACAAACCATTTAATAAGACTTCTAACTATAAATCATAACTTTATAAACTATCCGTCAACCAATCCTAAAATCTCATCAAGGCTATGATTTTAATCACAGTTCGAATATGCAATTAATCACAAGGGAGAGTACGTTGGGTTTTTATTGATGTTTTAACATAGCACAACTTGTTAACAGACTTAACAACAAACACGTTATCGTTATCATTTAATATTGCATATGGGAATTCAATGATCGATCGTTCGAGATCTCCGGTTACCCGCCGGATGAAATCTCGGCGATCCCTGACAAATCTGTTCATTAAATAGAATATTGAAATATCCGTCCGAATGGCCTCTCGCACTCCTCGCCAGTGCCATGTGTCCTTCTCCAGCGTTATCTACTATACAGGAGATTAATCCGGGTGTTTACTATGCTATCGCGCCTCGAATTACTTGGAGGAATGTGAGGGAATGACCACTAGATGACATTCTGCCCATGGGCCATTTCTCACTCTGCGGTTCCTCTTCCATGGCGTCCACCACAGCTTGGCTCCTTTTGGTTTTTCCGGCATTCTCTGGACCGAGGTAAGCTAGCCATCGTTCTGTTTTTCTGCTATTTAAGTCTCAGTTATTTTTCTATAACAAACCTGAAGTGTTATTTGTTTCGATTGCAATAGGTAGAAGGGTTATATATATATATATATATATTTATACAGGCATGCTCCACCATAGCTGGCACAAGTCTAAGCTCCTCAGCTCGGAAGCCTTAAGCCTGCAGTTCCACTACACCATCGACTATCGGAGGTAAGAGTTCACCTCCCAAACCACAAGGCATTCACTGCTTAAGTTCAAGCTTATGGTCAATGCCTATGTCTGCTTAAACTCCATTCTTCCATTGCCTTCCAGGAAGAGTTGGTCCAGTTAGCGGGTTCAGTCTCCTCCACTAGGTGTGTGCAGATACAAACCCTCTATTTACTGTGATACTCCTCACACCCAAATACTTCTGGTCCATCTATTTATTCCGAGGTTATCTAACATCTTTTTAATCTTCTGTTACAGGTGGGGTAACTCTCGCTGAACCATAACTCTTTTCATGTGGAACTCAGTTTGCTCAGGCAGCTACAGTGATTATGTTTCCTTTTCTACAGGTAATCCGCCGCTCTCACCATCATGCAATCGTGGCATGAGTTGGCTTTGAGTTATCCTGCATATAGGGTCACCTAGCTTAGGTTTTTAGTTGATCTTACAGGGTTTTTAGAACTTTTCATTTTTGAGCCTCGACACAAAGGGGTTTTACATATTTCAGGACATGCACTCAATTATTTACCTTGGCTGTAAGTTTAATCTCTGTTAATCTTATTTGGTCACTTCCCATGGCGCTAAACTTTGATATACTGGAAGACAATAATTCGACAAGAGTTTTTCCTTTCCATTTATCGTCTGTTGACCGATAAGATTTCTCGGGACTGTACATGCTGTACTGTTTCATATATATACATATATATATACTCACCAAGTCACTGGGAAATGATTCTTGTTCTTTCAGAATTTGTTTATACCTTGTTTAAGGAAATTTTATCAGTTGTATGGCCGCTCTTGGTCTTTTCGCCCGGGGTTTACATATGGAGTTGGTTAATAGTTAATGTTTTGCTTGGAACAAGATATCTGGCTCTCGGCTAGATTCTACAGGTCGTGAACTTATTTTTTACTGTTGCGTATGGGTGATCAGTTTCTATTTAATGCTATTTTCTTTTCATATGATATATTCTTAGTAACTCTCTGTCTTACTTTTCTCCGTAGAGATGTTTGCTTCTGATTTTGGGTAATCGACAGTACTGCATGCTTTCTGAGTATAGATGGATGTTATGAATTTTCTTGATTCTCATGTTCGATTCCTGTTATAAATGTCTACTTAGTTAAATTACTAGGTTTCCGGCACCGGCCGCCGAATCATGGCCGAGTATAGCTATTCAATAAGAGAGCCGAAGTGGGATGGGGTTTCTAACCCTTCCTAGCTTTACAAGCTCGTCATGGAATAATGTGTCTCTGCTAGTAGAGTAAAAAGAAATTCTCAACCCTTTGCTTTCAACAGTGGATTGAACAATAAGTCCGCACGTTTTCCATTTGGCGTCCGTGCCTCATTTGAACTAAAGGGTCTAATGTTTGTTATTCCATGTCATTCAGATTTCGTATTTTACTAACTTCCCATAAAAGAAATCAAACGTAAAAATTTCCTGTGCCAATCTTTTGTTAACTATTCCATAGATAATGTCTTGTTTATAGAAAGCATTATATTTTCACATAACATTGCGCTATCTAGGCTATCTGTTACTTCTTAGTTCAAAAACAGAACAGTATTCCCCCACACAGAATTTATGCTTACAAATATTTCTTCAACTATCACAATAAAGAAAAACTCAGATTATCTTAAGCGTTCTCTGAATAACTACTAACAATAAACAAACTTCCTGTAGCATAAATTAGAGTCTTTCTATTTTACTTATCTGCTAGGAGATAATAACTCTTAAACTGTGGTCCTCCCAACCATCAAGGGAGGCAATGACGTCCTCCTCTTTCCCCCTAGCTCCAGAATATCAGTCGGTGCCACGGGAACAAAGAATAATCCTTCTGTCGTGACCTCTGGACGGCCTATCCATCCACAAACAGACAGTTCTAGTTATAAGGTTTGCAGAAACTGTTCTCCACTAGTCTTCCACCCAGCTCTAGAGATTACTGCATCTTACCCTTTTCCAGAAATTCACAGAACCCCTATCCCTCTCCTGGGATTTTCTTTTATCCCTGGAGGGTAGGTAACTATCTTCCAACTGTTCCCAACCACCCTTTATTCTTAGAAACTTTTTCCAACAGTTTAAGAGATTCCCTTTTTATTTACTAACTCAGTAATGCAAAGTAAAATGGTGTTTTTGAGTTTCTTTTACCAAAAATAAAGTAAACAAATAATAAAAATAAACAAATTGTCTTTTGAGCTTATTCATGCTAATTAACTCTAAATGACACTGTCACATCTCCCTCCCCTAGAAGTAACACCGTCCTCAGTGTTTTCAGCCCATCTCTGCAAAGAGTTCTGGGTAGGCTTCCTGCACAAACTTTTCATCCTCCCAAGTAGCTTTGTCAGGTCCAAAGTGCTTCCACTGCACTTTCACCTGGGTAACTACTCTTTTATGGAGTTCAATGTCCCTACGATCAAGTATGTGTAGCGGCTCTACCAGAAATTCTCCGTCCGGTTCTACCTGAAAGGAAGACAACAGGATTACCAATCAGTAGATTCAAATTTGATTCAATATCTCAGTTAGGACTTATTTCCATTCTATCTTCCTACCTGAATGTTTTGCCAATGAATTACATGTTTTTCATCATGCACATATCGCTTTAACAAGGACACATGGAACACATTGTGCACTTTAATATGACTAGGCAAAGCCAGCCTATAAGCTACTGGTCCCACCCTTTCCAGAATTTGGAAGGGTCCGCAGTAACGAGGGGCTAACTTGGCGCAAGAAGCCCATCTTAAGGTACTTCTTTTAGGCTTAATCCTGACATACACATGGTCACCCACTCCAAATTTGCAATAAGATCTTTTCTTATCTGCAAAGACCTTTTGTCGGTCCTGCGCGGCCTTCAAATTCTGCCTTATTATTTTTACCTCAGCTTCTAGCTCAGCCAACATTTCTGGTCCCAACATTAATTTTGTCTCCGGACTGCTCCAGTTAATTGGTGTATGACACTGTCATCCATATAACGCTTCAAAGGGACTCATTTATAGGGACTCCTGATATCCGTTGTTATACACAAACTCCACTAGGTGCAGGTAGTCCTCCCATTTAGCTGGTTGCCGCATTACATACATGCGCAACATATCCTCCAAAACTTGGTTTACCCGTTCTGTCTGCCCATCCGTTTGAGGGTGATAGGCAGTACTGAAGTGTATCTGAGTACCTAAACCTGAGAAAAAGGTTTTCCAAAATGCGGAGGTAAACTTAACATCCCGGTCTGAAATCACAGTCTTAGGTATACCATGCAACCTGAAGATTTCTCTCATGAATATGTCTGCAATCTGCATTATCTTGTAAGTGGATTGCACAGGTATGAAATGAACAGATTTACTTAATCTGTCCACCACTACCATGATTGAATCATTTTGCTTCCTTGTTCGAGGTAAGCCTATAATGAAGTCCAAAGAGATCACTTCCCATTTCCATTCAGGAAGGGGTATGGGTTGTAGTAGCCCTGCTGGGTGCCGATGCTCCACTTTAACCTGCTGGCATTCTAAACACTTTCTTAAATATTCCGCGATGTCTCTGTGCATACCTGGCCAGTAATATATCTTTCTAATTGCTGAAAGCATCTTTTGGTAGTCGGGATGGCCAACATAGTTGCTGCGATGGTACTTGTCTAGGATTAACTCCTTAAGACTTGCACGGTTAGGAACATAGGTTCTTCTGTGAAAAGTTAACATCTGTTCTTCATTGCTTCCATACTCAGATGGCTTACCTTGCTCTTTATCTGCTTCCATCTGTTGCCATAAAAACTTGTATTCTGGATCTTTTCGTGCTTCTTCTCTTAATTGCTCCGACAGCTGGCTTACAGGTTGGCTGAAGTACATTGCATAAATCCCATGCAATTTCCTGCTCAGGGCATCTGCAACTCGGTTTTCTTTTCCCTTAACATGTTGTATGTCCATGTCAAATTCACTCAAAAAGGCATTCCACCTTGCTTGCCTAGAGTTTAAATCTGCCTGCTTAAAATAGTTAGTCAAACTGCTATGGTCTGTTTTAAGTATAAACCTTTTGCCCAGTAGATAATGCCTCCACATTCGGAGAGCATGCACTACGGCCGTGAGTTCTAGATCATAAGTAGAGTACTTTTTTTCATGTTCTCTCAATTTTCTAGACTCATAGGCTATTACCTTGCCTTCTTGCATTAATACTCCACCAACTCCCTCCTTGCTGGCATCCGTACACACCACATAGTCTTTGCTGGGGTCAGCAACCTTTAGCACTGGCGCTGTGGTTAAGAGTTGTTTCAGCTTCTCAAAGCTGTTCTGACATTCATTCGTCCATTTGAAAAGTTTTCCTTTCTTTTGTAAGGATGTAATGGGATAGGCAATCTTAGAAAACCCTTCGATGAACCGCCTGTAATATTCGACCAGACGCATAAATGATCTGATATCTGCCACATTCTGTGGTACTATCCACTCCATGATAGTTTTAATCTTTTTGGGGTCCACTGCTATCCCTTCAGCTATCACTACATGACCCAAATACTGGATTTCTGATTTAAAGAAATCGCACTTGCTAAATTTAGTGTACAACTGATGCTTCCTCAGTATTTCCAATACTATTCTCAGATGCTCCTTATGTTCTTCCTCGTTGTTTGAGTAGATCAATATGTCGTCTATGAAGACCAATACAAAGCGATCTAGAAACTGATGGAAAATGCCATTCATCAACCTCGTAAAGGTTGCTGGTGCATTTGTCAATCCGAAGGGCAATACCACAAATTCATAATGCCCATATCTGGTGCGGAATGCTGTTTTGCAAACATCCTCATCTTTGATTCAAATCTGATGATATCCAGACCTCAAATCTATTTTAGAGAACACTTTGGCACCTCTTACCTGATCGAATAAATCATCGATTCTGGGTAGAGGATATTTATTCTTAACTGTCAGCTTGTTGAGTTGTCGGTAGTCCATACACATACGTAAGGTTCCATCCTTCTTTTTAACAAAGAGAACTGGTGCTCCCCAAGGTGACACGCTTGGGCGGATATATCCGTTATCTAACAACTCTTGCAGCTGCATCTTTAACTCTGTTAATTCTGGTATACTCATTCTGTAAGGTGCTCTTGACACAGGAGAGGCTCCGGGTAGCAACTCAATAGTGAAATCAATATCTCTTTTAGGCGGCAACCCTAGAATGTTTTCTGGAAACACATCTAGGAATTCCTGTACTACAGAAATGTCTTTTATATCTACTACCTTTCCCTTAGATTCAGCATACCCTAATTGAATTGCGTACAACTAACATTCCTTTCGGATACACTTGCTCATCTGAGACGCTGTTATGGGGCGTAATTGCACAGGCTTTTTAATTCCTTTAATTTCCTTACGCGTACCATCTAGCGCTCTATAATAAATTCTATTTTCATTACAGTCCACCAAGGTCCAGTGTTTTTCCAGCCAGTCCATTCCGTGTAACACATCATACGATCCCAATGGCAGAATATTTAAGTCTACCTGCAACTACTGTTCTGCAACCTCCAGTATGCATTCAGCGATTTTCGCAGTCACTTTCCGTTTTGCTCCGGTAGCTAGTTGAACTAACCAGGAGTTTTTAAATTTATGTTCTTTTAACTTACACATCTCCACTAGTTTAGGACTTACATAGCTTAAACTAGCTCTAGGATCTACTAAAATCGAGACAGGTTTAGAAAGTATAGTACCTTCCAATTCAATCATTGTGGGTTGAAAGTTAGCCTGTCGATCCTCCAAGGCTGCGTTTATACGTGGTATATTTCGTGCCACGTCCCCCACTGTTGATGCTTCCTGCAAGTTTGCCACAGATTCATTATTTTTCCGTTGTGGACAGTTCTTATAGTAGTGTGCTTCCCCACAGCCCCAACACTGTAGGGGAGGCTTAGAATTCTGCCCCTGCTCTGGTTTGCTTGATGCTTCTGTGGGTTTTTCTTCAGCTAGCCACCTGATCCTTTGATGGTTCCTGTTAAACTGTTTGCTGCCAGCGTTCCGTCCTACCCCTTTAAAGTGGCTCCTTTTGCTGCTTTTAAAAGTAGAGGAATTCTTCTGATTTTTCTTGGGCTGCCAACCCTTTCCACCATCCCCTTTGGTCTTATACTGTTGGTAACACATACGTGCTTTCCGGACAGCTTCATCCATCATTTGGGGATTAACAAACTCTATTCTTTCCCTCATGGGAGCAGGCAAACTACTTAGAAATATTTGTACCTTGGCTTTTTCCTCTCTGAGGTAAGGTACATAGCGTAGCAGGGAAGTAAATTTTGTGACATACTCATCCATAGTCATTTGGCCTAGCCGAAGATCATGGAATTCCTTGGCTTTATCATCATAAAATATTTCTATTAGATATTTATCCTTGAAGTACTGCTGGAATGATTCCCAGGTAATGTCCCGCTCATCAATACTGCGAACATTTTTTACCTCCTCCCACCACAGGGTGGCTTTCTCTCGCAGCTAGTATATAGCCAATTTGGCCTTCAGATTGCTGCTATACTCATATACCTAAAAATACTTATTGATGTTAATCAACCATGCTTCAGCTGCTTCCTCCGCCTCACCATCAAACATTGGTGGCTTAATCTTGCGGAACTCCCCCTGTAGTTCAACTTTCTACCTCTTATGATCCTGCTGATCAGACAGATTTTTCGATTCTGCCTCATTATTATTACAGTTTTTGCTCCTGTGGAGGAACTCTTTTCAGTCTTTCCAGTGGTGTTGTTTCTGGTTTGCTGGTCTTCTTCTTCCGTTGATAATTCTTTTTCTGCATTGGGTTGTCGCATCTCCTGATTTTGTTTATCAGATATACTCTTTAGAATCTTTTCCTAGTCTTGCAACAACTTTTCATTGTCTTTCCAGACTCTCATCATCTCCTCTTGTAACTGTTGTATAGTGTTTAGCAGAAAAACCGTTTGCTGCTGCTGTTCTTCCAGCAGTTTACTTGTTTTTTTATGCTACTCCACAGTTAGTTGAACCCACATTTCTGGGTCCATAATTGTTGGACCTTGAGTCTCATTCGGTTGTGACTGAGATGCTATATCTTCCCTCATATATTTTTCTTCTTCTCAGTGCACTAATACACACACAACTTTGTTCGTAGACCCTTAGGTTTCCAGTGTAGTAACCGGCTCTGATACCACTTGTCACGACTATGCACACAATTACTATAAAAACAACACAAATGTAAAAAAAAAATTATAAAAACCATTTAATAAGACTTCTAACTATAAACCATAACTTTATAAACTATCCGTCAACCAACCCTAAAATCTCATCAAGGCTATGATTTTAATCACAGTTAGAATATGCAATTAATCACAAGGGAGAGTACGTTGGGTTTTTATTGATGTTTTAACATAGCACAACTTGTTAACAGAATTAACAACAAACACGTTATCGTTATCATTTAATATTGCATATGGGAATTCAATGTTCGATCGTTCGAGATCTCCGGTTACCCGTCGGATGAAATCTCGGCGATCCCTGACAAATCTGTTCATTAAATAGAATATTGAAATATCCATCCGGATGGCTTCTCGCACTCCTCGCCAGTGCCATGTGTCCTCCTCCAGCGTTATATACTGTACAGGAGATTAATCCGGGTGTTTACTATGCTATCACGCCTCAACTTACTGCGAGGAATGCGAGGGAATGACCACCAGATGACATTCTGCCCATGGGCCATTTCTCACTCTGCGGTTCCTCTTCCATGGCGTGCACCACAACTTGGCTCCTTCTAGTTTTTCTGGCGTTCTCTGGACCGAGGTAAGCTAGCCATCATTCTATTTTTCTGCTATTTAAGTCTTAGTTATTTTTCTATAACAGACCTGAAGTGTTATTTGTTTCGATTGCAATAGGTAGAAGGGTTATATATATATATATATATATATATATATATATATATATATATATATATATATATATATATATATATATATATATATATATATATATATATATATATATATATATATTTATATTTATATAGGCATGCTCCACCATAGCTGGCACAAGTCTAAGCTCCTCAGCTCGGAAGCCTTAAGCCTGCAGTTCCACTACACCATCGGCTATCGAAGGTAAGAGTTCGCCTCCCAAACCACAAGGCGTTCACTACTTAAGTTCAAGCTTACGGTCAATGCCTATGTCTGCTTAAAATCCATTCTTCCGCTGCCTTCCAGGAAGAGTTGGTCCGGTTAGCGGGTTTAGTCTCCTCCACTAGGTGTGTGCAGATACAAACCCTCTATTTACTGTGATACTCCTCACACCCAAATACTTCTGGTCCATCTATTTATTCCGAGGTTATCTAACAGCTTTTTAATCTTCTATTACAGGTGGGGTAACTCTCACTAAACCATAACTCTTTTCATGCGGAACTCAGTTTGCTCAAGCAGCTACAGTGATTTTCAGGGATAATTTTAGGGGCGAATTTTAGCCCAAAGGCGAATTTTAAGGAATTTTAAATTTTATTAGGGCAATTTTTTTATATAAAACCCATTTTTTATAGTTTAATAAAGTTAGCCCAAAAAATATTTTAAAAATAATTAATTATTTAACATTATCCAACCAAAAAAAAGGGTGCACAAAACAAGAAACATGAAATTTTCCCCCGATTTTCCAGGTTTCCATGGCATTCGTCCCCAATTTTCCCGATTTCTATGGCATTCGCCCCATTTTTTCAGTTTTCACTGGTTCGGAGAGGTGGTTGGGCTTTATGCACACCGATTTTCTAAGCTGAATCCTCTAAGGTTGGAGGAGAGGGAGATTCCATTGGATTTGGATCCAAGGCTATATGGGTTCACAGAGGCAGATCTAGACCAGGAGTTTTTTCTCAGCGTGTGGAGGATGTCAGGGTTCTTGTCGGAGAATCGACCGGTGCAGACTTTACGATCAATTTTGAATCAATTGGAGCAAGCTTACTGTGGCACCATTGGTTATGAATACATGCACATACCAGACCGTGATAAGTGTAATTCGATGAGGGAGAAGATTGAGACAGTAGTTCCCAGGGGATACAATGCAGAGCGTAGGCTCGTTATGCTTGATCGGCTCATATGGAGTTCACAGTTTGAGAATTTCTTGGCTACAAAGTGGACTGCTGCCAAGCGGTTTGGGCTCGAAGGCGCTGAGACCTTGATCCCAGGTATGAAGGAAATGTTTGATCGGGCAGCTGATATGGGGGTGGAGAGCATTGTTATAGGTATGTCTCATAGAGGAAGATTGAATGTTTTGGGCAATGTAGTCAGGAAGCCATTGAGACAAATTTTTCCTTTAATGAACTTTTGATAGTATCAGTTCCTTTAGGGTCTTTACAGTAGACTTCAGACTACGCAATCTGATTTGTGTCAGACTACAAAATGGAGAAATCAAGGACACTAGTTTGGAATTCCCTGTGAGAGCCCAACTCTTCTCATGAGTTTTCTAACAAACCACCGTTATATTTTATATAAATATCAAATTCAATGAATTAGATGATCAAAGTTTTTTTGTGTCTTTGAGGTTTCACTTTGCTCTACAAAATGAAGACTCTCCATTGCATTACTTTTCATGTTCATTCCAGCGTATCTATAAATTTTGTAGAAACTTGTATGAAATTCATCTCTAATTTTTTATCAGACTCACAACTTGTTTTTGTTGTCTTTCCTAATACTTTTGAGCTCCATTTCATAGCTTGCAATGACTTGCGAAACGAGCATAATCTTAACTTTAAAATCCCCAGAGGCAGCATATTTTATCTAACCTATAGTTTTTACTAGAATTGATGTGTATCTCTTCTGTATATCCTCGTTATACTATTTTCAGGTCCATTGCCTCATTTCCTATAAATTTACAATTCCCCGATGATTAATCTATATCTAAAAATACAAATTCTGGTCAAGACCTACACAGCCAACTCTTATCTGAAAATTGTTACATCTCACAAATTGAATGGATAACTCTCCTCGTGAAATGTTTCTCAACACCAATGTTTTCTGGAAGCAAATACCTGTCAATATGATCATATCTCACATGGTTCTACCTGTTTATTGGATCATTGGGTCATTTCATTAAGAGAAAAGTCTGTATCCATTATTGCAGATTTTTATTGTTCAGTAGTCAAATCTAAATTTCTACCCGAAAAAAATAAGGTGGAAAAAAAATCATCTGTTTTGGAAATTAAAAATAACATTTACTAGAATCCATGGCTGTTTTCGGATCATATAACCATTTCTTCCAATGATTTTCAGGTTCATTGCATCATTCTTAATGAGCATTAAAAATATCCATATTTTCCAAGGCCATGATTTTCAAAACTGCATGTCTCTTTGAATTTTTTTTCAGGTAGTGCCAGGTTGTGATGTGGCAGGAGTAATAGTTGATGAAGGAGGTAATGTCTCAATATTTAGCAAGGGTGATGAAGTATATGGAAATATCCAAAACTTCAACACAGGCAGGCCAAAACAATGTGGAACTTTAACACAATAAACAGCACTGGAAGAGAGTCTGATTGCTTTGAAGCCTGAAAACATGTCCTTTGAAGAAGTAGCCAGCTTTCCTCTAGCTCTTCAAACTGCCTAGGAAGGTTTTGACAGAGTAAATTTTCAAAGGGGTCAAACTGTGTTTGTTGTAGGTGGAGCAGGAGGTGTTGGTAGCCTGGCTATTCAGGTAAAAGTGAATACTATCTTTTTCTCTTAAAAACCTCTGATAATCTTCTTCCTCTGTATATGATCAAGTCAGAAGTTGTAATAATATTTGTGTTGTTCAGCTTGCCAAGTATGTATATGGAGCTTCAAAAATAGCAACTACTACAAGCACTGGGAATGTGGATTTTTTGAGACAATTAGGAGTTGATATGGTGATTGATTATACGAAGCAAAGCTATGATCAAATACCACAAAAGTTTGACTTTGTTTTTGACACCATTGGTAGGTTCCACTGGCTTTTCCCTCCTTTTTAATCTATCCTAATTTTATATAAAAACTTGCTGTCTTTGGCAATCCCACTGA
This sequence comes from Pinus albicaulis, assembly GCA_034641835.2. Lineage (NCBI taxonomy): Eukaryota > Viridiplantae > Streptophyta > Pinopsida > Pinales > Pinaceae > Pinus > Pinus albicaulis. The sequence continues at coordinate 380,966,771 of CM076576.1, read as the reverse complement.
CTGCTTTTCGGTAGTTTGGATGCCTAATAAGCATGGAGTTTAACTTTCAGTCTTGCTTTCTCAGTTCACATTCAAAATCAGTGTCTTGGAAAATTAATACAGTTTCAGTCTCCCCTTTCCACAAAATTATGATGGTGTGGAGAAGTTTAACTCAAATTCGTGCTATTTTGCAAGTTGTGATAATCAAATTATGTTAATCATTTTTTTATGTCTTCCATACATGTCAACAACCACTCCTACCAAGTTGCCACATAATATTTATGATCAAATTCTATTTCTTTTAAGACTTAAGGTTACCAGACAAGTCTTAATCATTATCAACAATGCAAAAATAACAATCGCACTAATACTAATCGTGTAGAATGGACAAAGTTGGATTCTGGTATAGCGGCAAAGCTTACTGGCTGCTGACTGGAATCCACATATTCACCCTGGTCTGCATCTTTTATGTCCGATGTCATCCTGGTCTGCATCTTTTATGTCTAATGGAGAGCACCCATACCTGGTGGGAATGAGGATGCTTAACAAAAGTTATTCTTGAGCTCAAAATCTTGAAAGCCAAAATCAAATTAGGAATCTACTCCTGCATATCTGTATTCTTCATAATATACCATTTGCCATTTTTCTCTGTAAAAAGTGAGGTGTATCTTAATTTTTCATTGACAGTTCCTTCTTTATAAAAGACAAAAAGCATATTTTGGCTAAAAGGATCCAATGGTGATTCCGGACTTCCTTTGAGCACTTTTCCTGATTTATGTCTTTGTTCTGGACAAAATATTGATTAGAAGTATGAATTGAATTTTGCAGGAGACTCGCACAGATCTTATGTGGTTGCCAAAGAGAAAGCAAAAATTATAGATATTTCCAACCCCTCACCTCATCCGAGGGCAGAATCTTATGTTGTGACTCTGAGTGGTTGCAACTTGGAGAAGCTTAGAGGCTACATAGAGTGCGAGAAGTTGAAGCCAGTGATTGATCCCATTTTCCCATATGCATTTTCAAATGTTAGGGAGGCTTTCAAGCATCTTGAAAGTGGAAGAGCCAAAGGGAAAATTGTCATTTCACCCATAGATTGATCTCATATACGTAGTACTGATTTTTCCTTCCTCACTCTGTATTTAGGAGCTTTTCTTAGATCCATGAGTGTTGATTCAGGTCATCATTGTCATAAGCGGTATCAGATCATAAAATCAAATGTTTAAAGATTTATTGTCATTAGTTGGATTAGACAATAAGATCAGATGTTTAAATATTTAAGAATGGTGTAAAGAGAAAACGACAAGAGTGTATCGAACCAAAAAAACATGTTGTCTTGGAGAAAAATAACATTATGCTGCAATTTTCATCTGGCTATTATAAAATGTCCTTGCATCTTGAAATTTGTTGCAAGTATAATTATTAGAGAATGTTGTTCGGACCTTGCATTTACGTTGTTAAAAGTAAATTTGATATGGCTCTGCATTATTCAAATTGTACATCTTTGTCTTTATTTGGTTTTCATTTGAATATTACAGAATGTCCTTGCATCTTGAAAGTTGCTGCAAGTATAATTATTAGAGAATGTTGTTCAGTCCTTGCATTTGCTAAGTTGTTAGAAGTAGGATTTTTTTGGTGGATTTGATATGGTTTTGAGTTATAAAAATTGTGCATCTTTTTCTTGTCTTTACTTGGTCAATTTCAGCAATGTTTATATCATTATATTTAATAATTAAATAAAAACAAATGTAATATTAACTTGAGATTTATTGGAATTTCAAATTTATCTAACTTTCCAAATGGAAATTTGATGATGGTAATTTGTTTTTTTCATGCATATAACCTTATGTTTTATGTAAATTAACGAGTGAATTTTTTTTTATAACAATTGGGAGGTAGGCTTGAAGGTAGTTACAATAAGTCATCAGCTCTATGACACCAAAAATTGTTTATTAAATGTATGCCAATTGTGTTCCTTTTTGTGCCTATAACAGTCACATTTCCAGCCCATTGACCAAGTAACAGTGACAAGAAATAGTTATCGCAGCTACGAAGATTGTCTAATTTGACCTCACTCATTAGAATTTATGACTTACAACTTAAATATAGAGTAGTCTAACGGGGCCACATTTTTGCTCGAAAAATAGTGGAAATTCCAGCCATGTTAGTCCAAGACACTTATCCAATCCATCATTCTCCTTATCCATGTCCATTTACTTGACCTAGCACATCATCCCTAATCCATCAAAGTACTTGACACATGGAGAACCGAACTAGTCAACATTCTCCCTATCAATGATGCACGCACTAGACTTGTGGTTGTTAGTTCGGGTCTAGTACATGACACAGGGAGAACCAAAGTCTAACCAAAAATCTCTCTTAATCGGGGAGGACTAGGTGCCTTCTGAGATGGTTGTTAGTCCCGGTCTAGTACATGACACAGGGAGATGTCTCAAAATTTAGCAAGGGTGATGAAGTATATGTCAATATCCAAAACTTCAACACAGGCAGGGCAAAACAATGTGGAACTTTAACACAATACACAGCACTGGAAGAGAGTCTACTTGCTTTGAAGCCTGAAAACATGTCCTTTGAAGAAGCAGCCAGCTTTCCTCTAGCTCTTCAAACTGCCCAGGAAGGTTTTGACAGAGTAAATTTTCAAAGGGGTCAGACTGTGTTTGTTGCAGGTGGAGCAGGAGGTGTTGGTAGCCTGGATATTCAGGTAAAAGTGAATACTATCTTTTTCTTTTAAAAACCTCTGATAATATTCTTCCTCTGTATATGATAAAGTCAGAAGTTGTAATAATATTTGTGTTGTTCAGCTTGCCAAGTATGTATATGGAGCTTCAAAAATAGCAGCTACTACAAGCACTGGGAATGTGGATTTTTTGAGACAATTAGGAGCTGATATGGTGATTGATTATACGAAGCAAAGCTATGATCAAATACCAAAAAAGTTTGACTTTGTTTTTAACACCATTGGTAGGTTCCACTGGCTTTTTCCTCCTTTTTAATTTATCCTAATTTTATATAAAAACTTGATGTCTTTGGCAATCCCACTGACTGCTTTTTGGCAGTTTGGATGCCTAATAAGCATGGAGTTTAACTTTCAGTCTTGCTTTCCCAATTCACATTCAAAATCAGTATCTTGGAAAATTAATACAGTTTTAGTCTCCCCTTTACACAAAATTGTGATGGTGTGGAGAAGTTTAACTCAAATTCGTGCTATTTTGCAAGTTGTGATAATCAAATTATGTTAATCATTTTGTTATGTCTTCCATACATGTCAACAACCACTCCTACCAAGTTGCCACATAATATTTATGATCAAATTCTATTTCTTTTAAGACTTAAGGTTACCAGACAAGTCTTAATCATTATCAACAATGCAAAAATAACAATCGCACTAATACTAATCATGTAGAATGGACAAAGTTGGATTCCGGTATAGCAGCAAAGCTTACTGGCTGCTGACTGGAATCCACATATTCACCCTGGTCTGCATCTTTTATGTCCGATGTCATCCTGGTCTGCATCTTTTATGTCTGATGGAGAGCACCCATACCTGGTGGGAATGAGGATGCTTAACAAAATTTATTCTTGAGCTCAAAACCTTGAAAGCCAAAATCAAATTAGGAATCTACTCCTGCATATCTGTATTCTTCATAATATATCATTTGTCATTTTGCTTTGTAAAAAGTGAGGTGTATCTTCATTTTTCATTGACAGTTCCTTCTTTATAAAAGCCAAAAAGCAGATTTTGGCTAAAAGGATCCAATGGTGATTCTGGACTTCCTTTGAGCACTTTTCCTGATTTATGTCTTTGTTCTAGACAAAATATTGATTAGAAGTATGAATTGAATTTTGCAGGAGACTCGCACAGATCTTATGTGGTTGCAAAAGAGAAAGAAAAAATTATAGATATTGCCAACCCCTCACCTGATCCGAGGGCAAAATCTTACGTTGTGACTCCGAGTGGTTGCAACTTGGAGAAGCTTAGAGGCTACATAGAGTGTGAGAAGTTGAAGCCAGTGATTGATCCCATTTTCCCATATTCATTTTCAAATGTTAGGGAGGCTTTCAAGCATCTTGAAAGTGGAAGAGCCAAAGGGAAAATTGTCATTTCACCCATAGATTGATCTCATATACGTAGTACTAATTTTTCCTTCCTCACTCTGTATTTAGGAGCTTTGCTTAGATCCATGAGTGTTGATTCAGGTCATCATTGTCATAAGTGGTATCGGATCATAAAATCAGATGTTTAAAGATTTATTGTCATCAGTTGGATTAGACAATAAGATCATATCTTTAAATATTTAAGAATGGTGTAAAGAGAAAACGACAAGAGTGTATCGAACCAAACAAACATGTTGTCTTGGAGAAAAATAACATTATGCTGCAATTTTCATCTGGCTATTACAGAATGTCCTTGCATCTTGAAAGTTGTTGCAAGTATAATTAGTAGATAATGTTGTTCGGACCTTGCATTTACGTTGTTAAAAGTAAATTTGATATGGCTCTGCATTATTCAAATTGTACATCTTTGTCTTTATTTGGTTTTCATCTGAATATTACAAAATGTCCTTGCATCTTGAAAGTTGCTGCAAGTATAATTATTAGATTACAGAATGTCCTTGCATCTTGAAAGTTGCTGCAAGTATAATTATTAGAGAATGTTGTTCAGTCCTTGCATTTACTAAGTTGTTAGAAGTATGATTTTTTTGGTGGATTTGATATGGTTTTGAGTTATAAAAATTGTGCATCTTTGTCTTGTCTTTACTTGGTCGATTTCAACAATGTTTATATCATTATATTTAATAATTAAATAAAAACAAATGTAATATTAACTTGATATTTATTGGAATTTCAAATTTATCTAACTTGCCAAATGGAAATTTGATGATGGTAATTTGTTTTTTTCATGCATATAACCTTATGTTTTATGTAAATTAACGAGTGAAATTTTTTTTATAACAATTGGGAGGTAGGCTTGAAGGTAGTTACAATAAGTCATCAGCTCTATGACACCAAAAATTATTTATTAAATGTATGCCAATTGTGTTCCTTTTTGTGCCTATAACAGTCACATTTCCAGCCCATTGACCAAGTAACAGTGACAAGAAATAGGTATCGCAGCTACGGAGATTGTCTAATTTGACCTCACTCATTAGAATTTATGACTTACAACTTAAATATAGAGTAGTCTAACAGGGGCCACATTTTTGCTCGAAAAATAGTGGAAATTCCGGGCATGTTAGTCCAAGACACTTATCCAATCCATCATTCTCCTTATCCATGTCCATTTACTTGACCTAGCACATTATCCCTAATCCATCAAAGTACTTGACACATGGAGAACCGAACAAGTCAACATTCTCCCTATCCATGATGCACGCACTCGACTTGTGGTTGTTAGTCCCGGTCTAGTACATGACACAGGGAGAACCAAAGTCCAACCAAAACTCTCTCTTAATCGGGGAGGATATCCCTATTCTCCTTTTAATCAAAGAATAGATCATGCTCCTATTCAAGGAGACTCCTTTTACTCCCTCTCCATCATAGAGGAGATTCCCAACTTCCTTATAGAAGTCACATCCACAAGTCCTCTCATAAAAGCACCAGCTCTCAGCTTCCATGGCTCACTCTTTCCTCCACATCTCATTGTGCAGAGCATGCTTCCTTCCACAGAGCCATATTATTATGACAAGTTCAAAGTCATCCAATTTTCTCATCACTTTCTTCTCGACTTTATCAATGAAGGAATTCCATTGAACTTTCCAAAACTTCAAGCTAATCATAGCTTCCTCATGAAAGTGATCTTCCTTCTAGACCTTCAGGTTATCTTCTCACATTGTTATCCTTCAATCCCAAGATGAGCACATTTTGATCTTCCTCGATGTTAGGTACCAATGTTGAGTTTTCCCTAAACATCCGTAAAAATGCGACATCTTTCCAGGTAGTAAAGCAACATGTTAATTAGATAACCAATAATAGATACCATTATCAAACTTATCTCACCATGATGATCTTCAAATCATCTTCATGGTCCATCTCTGCAAGAGTCTATCAGAGTTCCCAACGATCCAACTTGATTATCAGAGTGCCCAATGATCCAACTTGATTACCAAGTTACCATTTTTCCTTTAATGAACTAATTTAAGAAGTCTAAGCTAAGCAACAATGGGCTTATTCAAGTACATGAAATTTTGTTAATGTCTAGCCTTGATATCTTTGAAAATTTTAGTGGTTTGTTTGTTGCTTGTTTAGAGGATTTTGTTGAGTTTGAAATTAGTCTCTTGAATTCTTATGGTTCTCATATCATGCATATATTGATAGATCGATAGATCTAGTTCTATTATTATAATCATTATTGTTTTCTTTATATATTTGGTGGTTTGAGGAAAGATATTTTATTTCCTTTCACTTTGTTGCATGATTTCGACATCTTCATATTTTAGAATATAGTAAAATATTTTTCTTATTATGGATTTTTCTTGGAAAAGAGTTATTGAGAGTTAGGTGCAAATGCACAATGTTGTGTAGCATTAGTGTGATAAATATGGGATAGTGCAAAGCATAGTTTTGAAGATTAGTCTAAGTTGACTCGTACCTAATCAACTCAGTCAAGTTGATTGTTGGTTGAACGGCTAATTGTTAGTTCAATGGACAGAAAGTCTTGCAGGCATAAATACCAAAGGGAAAAATGGAGCCCATCATGGGGTACTCTTTGTAATTCTCCACCACTGTTGCCTTCCATGCTTCCTCAAACTCCTCTCCAACCTCAATATCAGTGCTAGTAGTAGCATGAAAAACAACACTATGCTTAGCAGAACTAGAAGAACGCGTTTTCCAAACTACACGAGAACTACTTCCCTCATGAGTCACCATGTGCCATGCTTGGTCTCGGTGGTTCTCTTCCTTTCTACTCCTGGTTCAATTACCATATCTTCATTGGAACCAACACTCCGAACTCCACTAGACAACGATTCACCATTTTGTATTAGTGATTCGCCATTTGTACTGGTGATTCGCCATGATTTTACAGGATAATATAATCTCGTGAGAGATTTGCCAAAAAATTATATATACATATTATATTATTAATAAAATCGCCTTCCATTTTTCCTATGTATCATGGGGATTCGCCTATTTTTTATATATAAAAATTTAGGGGGGTTCTTAAAATTTTCCCTGGTGTTTTCCGTTTCTCCTCAATGGGATGGGTTCTTGAAAGTCCTCAGCGTTTTAGATCTAAAATCTCTCTCTCTCTAGTTGGTGTGGAAAACCCAGACAAACATAGAACTCAATGGGAGCTCATAAAGCGAAAAATGGAAAAAGTGACCAAGAGTAGATCCAGAGCGATCTAATGCAATGAAGGTGACTAATGAATGGGGAAAACCCTTCTATTTATAAAAAAATATTAGGGTTATCTAGAACTTGTTGCATGAATAAAATATTATTAATCAAATTCTAGAACCACCCTTTAGGAATATTTTATTATAGTTGTTGGAGGGAAAAGGTCTTTTGACATGGGTCAATTCCTTTATTTATAAACAATAAATAAATAAATGATTTATTTATTATTTTAGGGACATGGTGGGAATATAATTAAATAAATAATGATTTATTTAATTAATTTCCTTGTTTTGGGTTAAATATGACCAGGAAATATGAATAAATGTAATTTCACACGGTGAAAGCAATTTTACTTAGGGTAAAATTGGTCTTACATGGTGTACTTGGGTTCATCTAATGATAATAGGTTAGATGACCAAAAAAATGGTGTAACAAGATGTGATCAGTGTTAGAGGATGGGGAGACATACACTTAGGTATGAAATGCCTTTACAACATTAGGTGGATTTAGATCCATTTGACAAGTTGGAAATGGACTTCATTGGACCTATTGATCCACCATCCGGGCATAAGATATATATAGTATGCACCGATTACTTGACCAAGTGGGTTGAAACAAGGGTTGTAAAGATAACAACATAAGAGAAGGTGGATGAGGTTTTGAGAGAGAATTTGTTTTACAAGTTTGGATACCCCAAAGAGATAGTCACTAACCAGGGAGCTCAATTTACATCTCATCTCATTGAGAACCTCATGAGGCTGCACAAAATAAAGCACAAGACTTCCACTGCCTATAATCCTCAAGGAAATGGCTAGGTGGAAGTGATAAATAGAGCCTTGGAGGGCATCCTAACCAATGTTGTGAGAAGCAACAAGAAATACTGGGTAGATATATTGGTGGAGGCCACTTGGGCTTACAATACCACCTGGAAGACAACTACATGGTTTACTCCATATGATATAGTTTATGGGAAGAAAGCTTTGTTTTCCATTGAGTTTGAGTACAACACCCTTAGAATGACAACTCATTTGAAACTAGAAATCACAAAGGCACAACAAGAAATGTTTCTTCAGCTAAATGGTTTGGATTAATTTAGAATGCAAGCCCTCGTTTAGACATAAATAGTCCAGCTATATGGAAAATTTTGGCATGACACACACATCAAAGAGAGGAAATTTCAGGAAGGAGATTGGGCTCTACTCTATGACTCCATATTTAAGGACTTCAAGGGAAAGTTAATGACTAGATGGATAGGACATTATCAAGTGGAGAAATTCCATGAAAATGGATTTTTTCAGATTAGAACCATAAATGAGGAGGGGATCCCTCTTCTTTTCAATGGTTATATGAGAAAGATGTATAAGAAGCCCATGTCTAAGGCCGAGCTTATCAATACAGTAAACAGAGAGGTTAACGTAATTGGAAGCTCCATTGTTTAAAACCCCTCACCTTCCTAGAAAAAGGAAAAAAAGAGAAAAATAAAGAGGTCTGGGTGAAAACCTTTTTGAGGCATCCAAGGCCAACTCCTGGGTTGAAAACCTCAATGAGGCAATCTTATAGAAAAAAAAATGAGAAAAATAAAAACTAAGAAATAAAATATCCTTGGGTGAAAACCTCTTTGTGACGCCCAAGGCAGGTTTGTGGGGTGAAAACCTTTACTGAGATAGCCTACCTGTCTTCAAAAAAAAAAGAGAAAAAAGGGAAAAAAGAGAAAAAAATCCAAAAAGATGAATTGGCACCTATGCATGATCTAAATGGAAATATTTGTAATGTAATGCAAAGCATCCAAACTGATATAATTAAGTGTGCAAAGTGTTCTCCATGAATTGTAGGTTAAACAAAGTAGTTTTGGTTATGTATTTGAGTTTTCAGTGTGAGGATTAGTTAAGTAATTTTACTATTTAAAATATTACAGAAGAAACACACAGCAAGTAAAATTCACCAGCACAATAGACAACAAATTTTTGAGGTAGTTTAGCCCTCCTGGGCTACATCTGTCGGTCCAGAGCTCCCCAATGGCATGTCCTTGCTCTATTAATTTGCTCAAAATGGTTGTACAGGTAAAAATATGTCTTAATAGGAGAAACCAACTATATATTCAACTTCAAAAGATATAAAATAGCTAGAATTGGTTTTTCATTTACACTAAACAGGTAAAGATAGCCCAATATAATGCCTTCTCCATGATGGCCCTGATGGCTCCTTCATCTTCCTTGAAGAAAAATCTGATTTAGCTCACCTCGTTTTGACCTCAAACCTATGCCAAACTTCTCAAAATGTCGAAGAGACCCAAAATTAACTATTTTTTCCCCTCATTTGGTCGAAAACTGAAGGAGTTATGGAAAAAACAAATTTTTGCCTAATGTTCCTCAAAATCCTCCTCCAAAACTGGAGGAACTCCAATTAAACTCCAAATTCAGCGGAACCTCCTTAACTGGTGGAACCGCACCCTAAATAGGAAGAAACATTAAATTTAATGCTTTGTTAGTTGGCACATTCACATGTGCAATATTCATTAACGGTCAGTTTGCTGGCGGATAAGCTTAAAGTCGCGCCCCCGGTCACAGTGGTTGGGTCACATTAGATGGGGCTAGCCCTTTTTACCGCCGCCCAAAACAAAATGAAACTTCAAATAGGTAATCGAACCATAGATTAATAAGATTTAATGCACATCTCAAATGGTTGGGCCTGTGAGCTCAATGGTGGGAGGCCTGGGTTTGTTTCCTACCAGGTCATAACAATTTTGTTTTAAAACAACGAAACTTCACTTGACCCAATTTTTTGTGTAGATTCGGCCTCCTACCAGAGGATTCGGGTCATCCCAAATGCGTGCAAGTTGGGTCGTTGCGTGCAGACCCCAACCCAATCTCCTTCAGAAGCTGACCCGAATGTGTTTAGACAGCCCATGGTGTCGGGTTGGCCCTTCCACCAACACAAAAAAAATTGCCTTAACCTCTTTTAAACCAACTAGGCTTGGGGCCACATGGTAGCATCTGGGCAGGCCACGTGGTGCCCTCTTATTAGCCTCCTCCAATATAATAAAATGAACTTTTGAAAAAAAAAAAAAAAAAATATATATATATATATATATATATATATATATATATATATATATATATATATAAAGTGAACAAAGTCAATTTGAGTCAAAAGTCCTTTTTTGGAGTTTACTGGGCATTTTCAAACCTCAATAACTTCTGCATACGACCTCGGTTTTGAGAACCATTTACGGTGATAGAATTGCAGTGACGAGACCTTTCCAGTCATTTAGGTTGCAACCATTTCTGAGCACTTTCATTTTTGAGAAAATTTCTTAACTTGGACATGATCTCCTGATCACACCTCCCCATTGTGAATCTTTCGGACCCCAAAAGCCTTTAATTACTTGTTCAGAAGATGAGGGTATAGCCCCCTCACCTTTTCCATCTCCATCCATTTTTCCTTACTTGGTTTTCTACCTTGAGGACCAATCTGAAGATAATCAACACTTCCCCTCTTAGAAGTGCATGTCCTCCTGTCAAGGATAGCATCCTCTTTTAGCTCGTCCAAATATTTTAGCAAGAAATATTCTATTGATGGCAGCTGAATGTCACTCCCTTGATCAGCAATCATAGGAGGCTCATACAAACGTAAATTTTCCACATTCACAATGGAATACATTTGTATATATGAAGGCAAATCTAGTTGAAAAACATTATTTCCAACTTGTTTAAGAATTTTGAATGTACTAGAACGAATAGGCTTCAGCTTTTTACCTTCTCCTTGGATTTTTTCTTTACTAATATGCAACCATACCTCATCACCTTCTTGAAATTTATGATCAACTCTATGCTTGTCATGCCTCTCCTTGTACTTACCTTGACTCTTTTCAAGCTGATCTTGAACCTGCTAATGTAAGAGCTGAATTCTTTCAATGAACATGTGAGCTTTGTCAATGTCACTATGCCCATCAATGGAAACATCGTTCTCAAGAATGAAATCTAAAGGTGACTTAGGAAAATACTAAAAACAATCTTCAAAAGGTGAAGTATTTATAGAAGAGTGATTGGCCCAGTTGTAAACATGCTGAATGTAATGCAAATGCTCATCCCAAATCTTGGGATGCTTGCTGCAATAACCTCTCAAAGATGTACAATGGTTCTATTCCCTACCTTTTTTTTTCCATCTATTTGCGGATGGAAAGCAGTACTCCTTTTCAAGTTAGTGTCCATCATCTTCCATAAATTGAACAAAAAATTCCCAAGAAATATGGAATCCTTGTCACTAACAATCAAAATAGGAAAGCCATAATGAACCCATACATGTTGGAAATATAAATCGACAGTTATAGATTTATTACATGGTGTTAGGGTCCTGTGATTTGGGAGATTGGCATACCAAATGACAAGGCAACATGGAACCAATATTTATAGCTCTAGGACCTAGCCTTCCTAGACTCAGAGAGGGATCTCTCAAGTTATTTTGTGAAGGATGTGTGCGTGTTTACTTTTAAGGGTTGATTTTAGGCTAGTTATTAAGTGCAAGGTTTTTTTGATTGTTTTGGTTGGACATAATGATCAAAGAGCATAGATAGAATGGGAAATCTCTAAGTTATTTGGAAATGGAGTCATATGGAAGTCATGATAATTTTATAAAAGGATTGGGGAGTATCATAGGGCAAATTTAACTTGGCCAGTGGATCTTCAAAGTTTTTGCAATAATGAGGTGAACATTAAGGATGAGAATGAAAAGTAGGACAAAGAGCAATTAAGAATTATTTATCATGTACTTTAAACAAGAAACATCTTTCAAGGAATTTGTTTTGAAGAAAGCCAAAGCACAGGGCAGACCATAGACTTCTTTGGATAGATTTTTACTAAGAAAATATTTCAGACAACAATCCAACAATCAAAAGACTACTTTCAGATAAGAAAACATATAAGACAAACAGTAAGAGCAGCCTAAGATCAAACAGAAATAATCTAATCTGCTTTTCACAAACTCTCTAAGGATGTTCAAAGAACCTTTTTAAAGGCAGACCAAAGGACAGGTCACACCATAGACTTCCCTAGTTTAGATTCTACTAAGCATACTTTATAGAAGTTTCAGAAATAATTCTCAAGTTGTACTCAAAGGAGCATGGACATACCACTTAATTTACTGGTTTCACTCTATTGAAATCATTCCTTAAAACAACCTCTCAAGCCGTACTCAAAGGAACATGGACTTACCAAAATAGAAACTCCTTGGTTATACTCTATTGAATCATTTCTAAAATAACAAGCTAGATGGAACTGGAGGGCAATTAATAATCCTCCAATCAGATCTTGCAGAAGAAAACATTTAGACAATGAAGAGTAAAAAGAACTAAGGTGCTTTCAAAAGACAGTTTTTAGCCTAAAACCTTTACTCTACTGTAACAAAGAAATATTGAAACATAATAGAAATAGGAAATAATAATAACAAATCGAGGCACTTCACCAATAGCCAAGCTCAGCGATCCAGTGATCTAGCCTCCTCCATCAACAAACAAAACAAGGTATCCACAAGATCCAAGACATGAATTTTCCTTAAACTTCCAAGAGACTATGTATTACTTCAAAGAGTCATGAAATTCCAACAATACAATGAGTTCAAATGCAGTATTTATACTGTAAATGAGGAGGTGAGGTTAAGATAGGGTTTGAGTATCATTTATTACATAGTAAGTGTGTTCCTAACCTTGAAAACCATGCAAGGCATAACGTAGGAATATCTGTAGCTACTTCTCTGTTTCAATAAATCTGTCTTAACTTCTAAGGAAGAAGAGGTAAAAAGTTTTACTTTTAAGGCTTATAATTAAATTTACAATAACTACCTTGAAAGATAAAAAATATCTCTGACTATGTAATAACTGCCCACTTCCTTTATGGAAAGGATTTATGATGTAGGTGGCAGTTTGATCTTTGGAGGAGTAAATACTTCTTGATTTAGTCATTCGAAGTTGTCTCTAGGTTAATCTATCTTTGTTTAATCACAAAACTCTTCATTAGGCCTCTGAACTTTTGATTTAGCCTTCGTATTCTACCTTACTATCTTTATGACTATTTTATTTACTTATCCTTTGTCTCTGACCTTGGCCTTTATCCTTTAATCATTGTCTTAAGGGGTAATTTTCTGTGTTTATCCTTTGATTTGGAATTATCCCCTTTATCCTTTTGTTCTTCACTTTTTTCTTTGCTTCCTCTAACTGTAATTGTCTTTTGCATGTAGGGAAGCAGTCTTCATGTCCTGGAGGGTTTTATAACCCATCAAGGGTCATTATTCATCAAGGGTTAACTTTTATGCAAACCCCCTGGCTCTTTCATATGAATTTACCTTTAGATCGTCATCCAGAGGTTAATTTATCATTTTTTGATTATTGGAATGCTGCCTGGGCTTCCCAACACCATTAAAAACCTGCACAAAGACATAAAAAAATGTTAATTTAAAACCTGCAGGAGTGGAGAATCTGCATTTTTTGGGGTTTTGACTTATCGGAGGAGATCTGCAAAGGAGAAGAGGGTGCAGGGGAATGATCTTGGAGGAGAAATCATAAGGAAATTCAAATGAGGGTGACGAACTTTGAATTCTGGTGTGGGAAGGTAAAAGCGGTTTTTGGAAACCACCGTGGTTTATCGTGTAGGGTATGGGTGGTAAGCGGTTTCGGCCTAGGGATGCGCGATATCATAGGGCAATTGCCGCGTGTCCTAGGCGAAACCAACTGTTTTGCATGGATTGGGGTCTTTCAACCTCGGTATCAAAATCCTGCGCGATATGGGTGTGAGCCGTCACATCTCAAGAGGTGAGATCAATGGTGCAGAGGGCTTTCGGGGTTAGGTCGGAGATCTGTGGAGTGGAGCGCAGGACAAGTGGCGGGCTTTTATTTGATGAGGGGTTAAATGGAGAGCGGGGCCTAAGAGTGATGATGTGGTGGATGTTGTTGTGTAGTGTGGGGTTGGAGGGAGGAGATGTGATGGCCGTTGGATCGGGTTGAGAGCCTTTGATCAATGGCGAAGATTGCATGATAAACTGAGTAGATGGAAGAGAAGCGGGCCCGTGTTTTAGTTGTTTTTCGAAGGTTTAGGAGGGTTTTTTATACCGTTGGGGGTTTAAATAAAATGAAAGGTCGGAGGTGTAGTTATATGGCGGAAGGGTTAGGAATGAGCAAAGGGTCATGTTCTTAGAGTCATATGGGTGAGGGGGCTGGGCTTAAGCTAAGAAGGGACTTAAAGGCCTATCTTACAAAAGTAGGTTTTTATCATAAAAACAGAGTTTTGCAAGGTTTTTTAGAGGATCTGATAGGTTAAAAAGTTAGATTTAAACAATGTAAAAAGGGATTTTTACATTGTTTAAGGCTTTTTAGAGGAAAATGATGAATAAGGCGTGTTTATGAGGGCTTTTAAGAGTGAAAATGAGTGTTTGAAGGAAATAAGGGGTGAATGAGGATGGAGTATGAAGGGATGGTGAAAATGGGGGAAAATAACCCAGAATGAGTCTCTTTGGAGCAGTGAGGTAAAATTTTTAGAAGGAAAAGATAGGGGAGAATTTAGTGAATAAGTTAAGCTTGGAATAATGAAGGCAGTGAGATTTCTAGAACTCACAATATTTCTCAAATTTTGTTTCTAGAAATCTAAAATCGTTACTTAGTCATCTTTTGATATCAGAAAAATTTACTGATGACTAACAGTGGCTCCACTTGGGGAGGGCAGCTTTCCTTTCAACGTGTCTAGAACCTCAGTTTATCAAATCTCTCAATTTCAGTAGACTAGTACCTTATCCATTGGGCATATTTCCTTTATTTTTCACTTGCTGATATTCTTTTGAAGTGACAAGTCTTAACAATCTGCAACATATAATTTTTCCCACCAACACTTCTACCTATCCAATCCTACTTGTCCTAACATTTTTTCTTCCTTTTTGAGTGCATTTGAACTAGCAAACTCTTTGACATCTTTATTTTGGAAACAGAAATAAACTATCTACTCCTATCCTTATTTCTTCCAAGAGTTCAGATTAAATTGTTGAACTCTTTTATTTTCTACCTTAAACTATTTGACTGCCAAGATTGAACTGTTTGGCAGTCTTGATTCTCTATCTAGTGACATGAAATTTAAAGAATGGTTTTAAATCAAGTTTAGACAGTCTGATTCACCATGGTTGTGGCATTTGAAACACGTTGCACACAAACATTATTTGTATAAAAGTAAATTTAGAAAAGATAAGGCTATGATTTTTCATTTGGAATATATCCTTATCTGTCTCTTTGGTTCTGTTTTGAGCATGTGGAACTAGAATCTTTATATTTTCTTAATCTATCATTCTTAATAAGTCAAGTCTGAAATAATCTTGACAATCTCTGTTTCTACTAACTTATCAACATAAATTTAAAGCATGTTCAGCCATGATTAAGCTAGATGACTGAACAAGATATATTTTTGAATCAGTAGTGGCATTTAGACTAGCACACTTTCAGTAGTTCTATTTTTTGGGTATGGGGCTTTACCTCTTTTCCAATCTGCCCTCTTTTCCATTTTTCTGTTTTGTATTTTTTGTGATGTCTTTCAATATCTTTTCATCAAACAATGATATTTACAATGAATGAGAAATTATAACTAAGACTCTAAACGGCCATGGTATTTGATTACCCTGTCTTCCCCAGGATCATCTACCAATTCTCTTTCATTCAACTCTTGCAGATAAGGAACATGACTATCTATTTTTGAGGGCATAGTACAGGATTTCTGCCAAGAATTTTCAAACATGCCAAGTTCTCTTTTACATTCCTTCTTTGATTTTTGTTCCCACACCCTGTTTCTGTGAAAGAAACTGTCTAGGTGAATAAGGCCATCTTCATCAGCTCCTAAATTAATGAAAAAGTCATCAATGTAAATCATGGTGAAAAAGTTGGTAATAGGAGCTATGGCCTCTTGGAAGGTGTCTTTAGCTTTCCTTATTCCAAGAAAAATTTGGTCAAGCATGTAGTCATCCCAAGGAGCTTTGAAAATGTCTTTGTGTTGATTAATTTGAAGTGGTATCATCTCATGAAAACCTGAAACACTACCAATCAAAGTCACCTTGTTAGAAATTTCTATTTTTGGCATAGGATAACTTATTTTGGGGAAAGGGTGTCTGTATTTCATCGAGGGTTTTCCTAAGTGTCTAAAGTCCATACACAGTCTGCATCCTTTGGTTTTCTTAGTTAGTAACAAGATTTATCCAAAGGTTTCAAAGTTCTTCTTAGAAAGATGTCTCTTTGGAACAATGTCTATGTCATCAGGTTTTGAGATTTTACTTCTATAAACAAGAGCATCCTGAAATTTATTGCATAACCTCAAGTATTTGATTTTTGTGTGTAATGCCAAGGTTTTGGATAAGTTAATCACCTTGGGTCTTCTTGGACTTCCTATATTGTATCCCTCTATATTAGTTTCAGCAGACATCCCTTTAGGATTGATGGCCACATCAGTGAGGGTCAACAGCTTTTCAGGAGGAACAAGACTCTTTGATAATGAGGTGTTTAGATAAGGTAAGAACATAAGATTTATTTGTTTAGGATTACCTAGGATTTTTTTTCTATGAGGGAATCTTAGCATTTTGTAATAGGTAAAGGGAAGGGTTGGGTTTTTGATGTTTTCCTTCCCTTTAAGCAACCTGACCTATATGTCAAACTGATCATTGGTTTTAAGGTTTCATTATTATTTTGTAGAGAGTCAAGTTTGATTTTGTTATGATGTGTTTGTTCAAGATTGCTAAAGGCTCGAATACTAAGTTCTCTATGTAAAGATTGATTTGAATGTTGTAGTGTGCCTTCATGTGTTTCAACTTCATATACCTACTCAACATTTTCTTCCTCATTATATAGTATGAAAGAATCAAGATCTAAGTGAATAGAATAGAGAGGAGTGTTGTCTGGTCTGTCCTAATTGCTAACCATATATTTCATATGTGATTTCCGATATAATATTCTTGTCTATTTGAAAACAGGGATGGTTTCATAATACATATCTAGTTGAAGGTTCCCCTGAAGCTTGGCTCCCCAAGATCTGGATAAGAGAATGTCGTACTTGGGGGGAATAGCTGCCACTACTATGTCCATGACTAGATTCTTTGCAGGGACTTGTGCTAGGTTAACATAAAGGTCCTTGATGAGGCCCAAACATTTGACCCTACTGGAATCAAAGGAATACAGGTCTTTGTAAGGTTTAGTTATTTCTAGGCCTAATCTCTCCATCACAACTTTGGGCATGAGATTGTGATAGGCACCGGAATCCAGCATGGCATTATGTAATATTTTGTCATGTATGTTTAGGCTAATATAGAAAGGTGGAATGGCTCCTTCCTAATACTTTCCTTCTATTTTGGGTCCAAACAACCACTCAGGTGTATCATCAGACAAGGGTAAAGTGTCAGCATCATTACCTATGTTTAGTACCTTCAACATCTGAGATCTATATATGGGTTGAGTAACTAGCTCAATGAGGGGCATATTTATATTAATTTTTGCAATCTCTCCTTCAAAACTAAAAGGCACTAATGTTTTGGACATATTAAGATCAGCTTTATCAGCTATGATTTGGCATACTGGCATACCAAATGACAAGGCAACATGGAACAAATCTTTAGAGCTCTAGGACCTAGCCTTCCTAGACTCAGAGAGGGATCTCTCAAGTTATTTTGCAGAGGATGTGTGCTTGTTTGCTTTTAAGGGTTGATTTTTGGCTAGTTATTAAGTGCAAGGTTTGTTTGATTGTTTTGGTTGGACATAATGATCAAAGAGCATAGATAGAATGGGAAATCTCTAAGTTATTGGGAGATGGAGTCATATGGAAGTCATGATAAGTTTATAAAAGGATTGGGGAGTATCATAGGGAAAATCTAACTTGGCCAGTGGATCTTCAAAGTTTTTGGAATAATGAGGTGAACATTAAGGATGAGAATGAAAAGTAGGACAAAGAGCAATTAAGAATTCTTTATCATGTACCTTAAACAGGAAACATCTTTCAAGGAATCTGTTTTGAAGCAAGTCAAAGGAAAGGGAAAACCATAAACTTCTTTGAATATAATTTTAATAAGAAAACCTTTTAGACAAAAATCCAACAATCAAAAGACTACTTTCAGATAAGAAAACATATAATACAAATAGTAAGAGCAACCTAAGATCAAACAAAAATAATCTAATCTGCTTTTGACCAACTCTCTAAGGATGTTCAAAGAAACTTTTTAAAGGCAAATCAGAGGACAAGGCACACCGTATACTTCCTTGGTTTAGACTCTACTAAGCATACTTTAAATAAGTTTCAGAAACAATTCTCAAGTTGTACTCAAAGGAGCATGGACTTACCAATTAATCTCCTGGTTTCACTCTATTGAAATAGTTCCTTAAAAAAACCTCTCAAGCCGTACTCGAAGGAACATGGACTTACCAAAAGAGAAACTCCTTGGTTATACTCTATTGAATCATTTCTAAAATAAAAAGCTAGATGGAACTGGAGGGAAATTAAGAAACCTCCAGTCAGACCTTGCAGAAGAAAACATTTAGACAGTGAAGAGTAAAAAGACCTAAGGTGCTTTCAAAAGACAGTTCTTAGCCTAAAACCTTTACTCTATTGTAAAAAATAAAGATGGAAACATAATGAAAATAGGAAATAACAATAACAGATAGAAGCGCTTCACCAATATCCAAGCTCAAGGATCCAATGATCTAGCCTCCTCCATCAACAAACAAATCAGGGTATCCACAAGATCCAAGACATCAATTTTCCTTCAACTTCCAAGAGACTATGTATTACTTCAAAGAGTAATCAAATGCCAACAATACAATGAGTTCAAATGAAGTATTTATGCTGTAAATGATGAGGTGAGGTCAAGATAGGGTTTGAGTATCATTTATTACAGAGTAAGTGTGTTCCTAACCTTGAAAACCATGCAAGCCATAAGGTAGGAATATCTGTAGCTACTTCTCTGTTTCAATAACTTTGTCTTAACTTCTAAGGAAGAAGAGGTAAAAATTTTGACTTTTAAGGCTTATAATTAACTTTACAATAACTGCCTTGATAGATAAAAAATATCTCTGACTGTGTAATAACTGCCCACTACCTTTATGGAAAGGATTTATGCTGTAGGTGGCAGTTTGATCTTTGGAGGAGTAAATGCTTCTTGATTTAGTCATCTGAAGTTGTCTTTGGGTTAATCTATCTTTGTTTAATCACAAAACTCTTCATTAGGCCTCTGAACCTTTGATTTAGCCTGCATATTCTGCCTTACTATCTTTATGAATATTTTGTTTACTTATCCTTTGTCTTTGACCTTGGCCTTTATCCTTTAATCACCATCTTAAGGGCTAATTCTTTGTGTTTATCCTTTGATTTAGAATTATCCCCTTTATTCTTTGTTTCTTCGCTTTCTGCTTTGCTTCCTCTGACTGTAATTGTCTTTTGCATGCAAGGAAGCAGTCTTCATGTGCTGGAGGGTTTTATAACCCATCGATGGTCATGATTCATCAAGGGGTAAATTTTATGCAGACCCCTTGGCTCTTTTATATGAATTTACCTATAGATCATCATCCAAAGGTTAATTTATCATTTCTTGATTATTGGAATGCCTCCTGGGTATCCCACCGCCATTAAAAACCTGCACAAGAACATTAAAAAATGTTAAATTAAAACCTGTGGGAGTGGAGAATCTACGTTTCTTGGTGTTTCGAGGTATTGGGGGTGATCTGCAGAGGAAAAGAGGGTGCAAGGGAATGATCTCAGAGGAAAAATCATAAGGAAATTGAAATGAGGGCAATGAACTTTGAATTCTAGCGTGGGAAGAGAAAAGTAGTTTTGGGAAACCACCGTGGTTTATTGCGTAGGGTATGGGTGGTAAGCGATTTCGGCCCAGTGTTGCATGATATCACTAGGAAATTGCCTTGTGTCCTAGGTGAAACTGCCTGTTTCACGTGGATCAGGCTCTTTAAACTTTGGTATCAAAATCCTACATGATATGAGTGTGAGTCGTCAGATCTCAAGAGGTGAGATCGATGGTGTGGATGGCTTTCGGGGCCAGGGCGCAGATCTGTGGAGTGGAGCCCAAGATAGGTGGCAGGATTTTATTTGATGAGGGGTTAAATGAAGAGCGAGGCCTAAGAGTGATGATGTGGCAGATGTTGTCATGTAGTGCGGGGTTGGAGGGAGGAGATGCGATGGCCGTTGGATCAGGTTGAGAGCTTTTGATCAATGGTCGAGATTGCGTGATAAACTGAGCAGTTGGAAGAGAAGCGGGCCCATGATTTAATTGTTTTTCAAAGGTTTAGGAGGGTTTTTTATAAGGTTGGGGGTTTAAATAAAATGAAATGGTAGAGGTGTAGTTATACGACGGAAGGGTTAGGAATAGGTGGAGGGTCATGTTTTTAGAGTCATATGGGTGAGGGGGCTGGGCTTAAGTCGAGAAGGGGCTTAAAGGCCTATATATGCTCAACTTAGTGTTCCTAAATTGATGTCATAAATTGTCAACCAGGGCTAGTAAACTGTTGAAGTGAAGTGCACTATATGTGCCTAGGTATCTATTCCTCAATTCGTTGTGTTTAGTGTTTTTCTAATGTTTTTGGTTTTTTGATTTTGTGTTAAAAAGGAAAAGAACTAAGTGTTGGTAAAGAGCAGTTGTTGGTCACACTAAAACAGAGCAAAACCTATTCTAAACTATGTGTGACACTCAAAAATGAAAAACTTGACAAGAAAATAGCTCATAACATGAACTCAATAACTCATGACATGAACTCAGTCCAATTCATTCATTAGGAATATGTTGGAATAGCTTGAGAAAAGGGATAAGTTTGATGTAGTGAGGTTCTTCTAAGTAAACAACAACCTACAATATCACAGAGAAAATCTCATCCATGGCTAGAAATTTGTTGGAACATAATTGGAAAAGATAGTCTGCAACATAGTGAGGAACTCTACTCTAAATTAACTTATGACACTGAGATTAATCCATTCTACAACTCAGAATCTCACTATTAAGCCCCATTCAAGAGTTAGAAATATTTTGGAATAGCTTTGGAAAAGAGGCATTTTGTAAAATTATGAGAAATTGCAGAATAGTCGAGACTTCAAAATGACATTATCAATTCTTGTTCCTATGACAATGGTGTATTAATATAAATTAATAACAAGAGTTGTTTGTAAATAATGAAGGCCGTTAAGTCTAATTTAACAAAACTAAAGTACAACTAGCTACTCAAACTTGAAATACAATGGATGGAACTGAACTAGAATGTAATCAGTCAAACTTGAAATACAGTGACAAAGCTGAACTAAAATGCAATTAACCTCTAGAGTATTACAACTAAACTAAAATGCAACTAATCTCTAAAATACTACATCCCTATCTCGTTCAGTATTAGTGATATTTTGGAACAATTTGTAAGAACAATAATGACTGTAACATTCAATGTAAATGAGCATAAAACATAAAGTTCAGAAAAATGCAACTAATTCCTAAAATACTACAGTTATATCTCATTCAATGTTAGTGATATTTTGGAACAATTCCTAAGAATAAGACTGGTTGTAGCATCCACTGCAAGTGAGTATAAAACACAAAGTTCAGAAAATTGCAACTAATTCCTAAAATACTACAATTATATCTCATTCAATGTTAGTGATATTTTGGAACAATTCGTAAGAATAAGACTGGCTGTAGCATCCACTGCAAGTGAGTATAAAACACAAAGTTCAGAAAATTGCTTAAACTAGGAATGAAACAAGGCTAAAGTTACTTATCTAAACCATATGCACAAAGCTTCTCGGGTAGTAGGGGCCCTCTACCACCAGATTAGCATACAAATCTCCTCAATATTTCCTCAGATCTTGCAATAAATTGGTGCTTCTTTCATTAAAGGAAAAATACTTCAAAAAAACAGAGTATTACGGTCTTTTGAGATCTAGCAACAAAACATCAATATAGCTAACTGTCTCTCAGTCTCCTGAGTCATTCTTATAAGAAAATTACATAACTGCCCTTGAGAGGAAATAGGGATAAGTTTCTTTCCCAATTAAAATCAAATTAGAACTCTGATGGAGGCCTCGTATTTCTGCTGAGGACATCTGTAGAGTTCTTGTCCCGGTAGAAGTCTACCTCTTAGTTTTGATTTCTTCCACGTGCATAACCACTTGGAGATTTATGCTCAGACTTCGTAGGGAGAAAGAAATGGTGTAGATGAAGTCTAGAATTCAACCATATGCATTTTTCCTTGAAGTGACACTTGTAACCTGTGAGAACATGAAGATAGCTGCGGAATAGGTGACTAGCTACATAATGGCTACATTCTGTAGCCGAGTCTAGTCAAAAATTACTACAACAACAAAACCATGAAAATATAGCAAGTCAGTCATTGTATACATTCCTAAAGTGACTTTAATCAATCCTATTGATCATTTAAGCCTGTAATTGATAAGGGACAAAGGAAATGAAGTGAAATTTGGTGAAAGAAAAAGACATCTTTGGGGCTCAACAGCCTATCTTACAAAAGTAGGTTTTTATCAAAAAAACATAGTTTTGCAAGGTTTTTTAGAGGATCCGATAGGTTAAAAAGTTAGATTTAAACAATGTAAAA
This sequence comes from Pinus albicaulis, assembly GCA_034641835.2. Taxonomy (NCBI): domain Eukaryota; kingdom Viridiplantae; phylum Streptophyta; class Pinopsida; order Pinales; family Pinaceae; genus Pinus; species Pinus albicaulis. The sequence continues at coordinate 380,943,841 of CM076576.1, read as the reverse complement.
AGGGATTTTTACATTGTTTAAGGCTTTTTAGAGGAAAATGATGAATAAGGGGTTTTTATGAGGGTTTTTAAGAGTGAAAATGAGTGTTTGAAGGGAATAAGGGGTGAATGAGGATGGAGTATGGAGGGATGGTGAAAATGGGGGAAAATAACCCAGAATGAGTCTCTTTGGAGCAGTGAGGTAAACTTTTTAGAAGGCAAAGATAGGATAATTTATTGAATAAGTTAAGCTTGGAATAATGAAGGCAGTGAGATTTCTAGAACTCACAATATTTCTCAAATTTTTTTCTATAAATGCAAAATCATTACTTAGTCATCTTTTGATATTAGCAAAATTTACTGATGACTAACACATGGCATAAGAATACACATCTTGTTGAATCTATCAACTACTACATAAAGATAATCATGCTTCTTTCTAGACATTGGTAGAACTCCAACAAATCCATAGAAACACTTTCCCATGGTCTAGAAGGTACCAGTAATGGCATATATAAACCAAGCTTCCTATTGCTAGGCTTGCTTATAGCACATAATGAAGAACTTCTAATGAAATGTGAAACATTATCTACCATGCGAGGCCAATAACAATACCTCTGTAAATGTGCCACCGTTTTGCTTACCCCGAAATGTCCAGCAGTAAGACAAGAATGAGCTTCTCTCATGACACTTAGTCTCTCTCCCTGTGGTATGCATAACTTGCCCATATGAAACAACAAATTATTATGCAAGTGATAATCATTCTCTTCAACTTGATTCCCTTCACTCAAATTAGCATACACATCCTTAAAATCAAAATCTAATGCATAATGTTCTATGTAACTCTCATGTATAATAGAATCATTCTTAAGTAAAGTAGTAGCACTAATAATAGGCCTTGAAAGAATATCAAAAACTTTATTGAAAATACCTTTCTTGTACCTTATTACCAAGTGAAATTGCTGTAGGAAACCCATCCATCTAAAATGTCGTGACTACTACAATTTACTTTGCAACTGCAAGTACTGTAAAGGCTGATGGTCGGTATGAACAACTGTCTCTTTGCACATCAAATAGTGTTTCCACTTTTTGATGATTTTTATCAATGCATACAACTCTTTATCATATGTAGGATAATTCACAACAACACCATTAAATGTCCCAGAATGAAAAGCGATAGGCTTACCATGCTGTAAGAGAATTGTACCCATGGCGTAATCACTAGCATAGTTCTGAATCTCGAATGGCTATCTCAAGTTCGGTAATGCAAGGACTTGAGCTGAACTTATCTTCCCTTTCAAAGATTCGAAAGATTTTTGTTGCTTGCTTCCCCATTGGAAATCACGCTTCACACTTGTCACTGCATGCATAGGAGTTGTTATGGCAGAGAAGTTAGAAATAAACTCCCTCCAATACTGAGCTGCACCCAAAAAAATTCTTACCTCTGTAATGGATTTGGGAGTAGGCCAACTCACAATTGCTTCTACTTTAGAAGGATCAATTCTCAAACCACCTCCTCCTACTATGTGTCCAAAATAAACCAGAGAAGTCTTTCCAAGTTCACACTTTGACATTTTAAGAAACAACTGCTTTTTCCTCAAAATATCAAGTACTTTCTTAACATGCATGAAATGCTCTTTCGTCTTACTAAAATTAAGATGTCATCTAAGTAGAAAATAATTAAATCATCAAGAAAAGGACATAGAACATCATCCATCACCCATATGAAAGTTGCAGGTGCATGATATAAACCAAACGGCATAACAAGCCACTCAAAGAGTCCCTGTTTGGTTTTGAATGCAGTCTTCCAAATATCATTTTCTGCAATTCTAACTTGATGATAACCACTACGTAAGTCTAACTTAGTGAAAAAATTATCATCTTTCAGCTGATCTAGAAAATCATCTATCCTTGGGAGTGGGTAACGATTTTTTACTGTTATTTTGTTCAATGCCCTGAAGTCCACACACATACGCCAAGTTCCATTTTTATTTGGAACCAACACTATCGGTGACCCACAAGGCAAAGTGCTTGGTCTTATGAAACCTTTGGCCAACAAGTCTCTAATTTTCCTCTTTATTTCAGCATTCTGCATGATAGACATGGGGTACATTCCTATGTTAGGAAGAGGACAATCTTGTTGCAATTGTATTTCATGTTGAATCTCCCTTTTAGGAGGCAAACCTGTCGGCTCCTAAAACATCTCATGATGTGCATCAACTACATCATATAAATATTATTTTAACTTGGGATCACAATTTTAAAATGACTCATAATTCACATCAACCTTAGGTTTAACCATAAGAAGTACAAAACTCTTACCACAATTCACTAGCCTTTTTACCTATCTAGCATTTACCATCGCTATATTTTTCCTTTTGCGATGTGATCTGACAATAAACTCCTTGCCATATTTGAATAGATGATACTTTTTCTCATGGCGATGGAAGATCACTTTCTTGTCATATAAGTAAGGACTTCCCAAAACAATTCCTGATATATCAAGTGGAACTACATTAAGTTCAAATGTGTCAATGAAATGTGCAGTAATTGCAAAACGGAAGATGCACTTCTTGGAAACCTTTAAGTTTGCATCCTTGAAAATCCAACCAAGTGGATATGGTCTTGGATGTGGAATGGTCTCAAGTTTAAGTTTCTTGACTAAGTCTTCTGAGATGAGGTTCACTTGTGACTCATTTTCAAACAATGTGTCAATTTTTGTATGTTTTGAAATAACCCTCGCAAGGAACAGTTCAATTCTTTCTTCTTCATTTGGAGCTTGTACATGACAGTTTGAAGTACTAGTACTTGGTTTAGTTTCAGTTTCTTTTCCCTTCATATTCTTCAAACTGATGGCTGTAATTTTAGTTTCGTCACCTGAATCATCACCTAAGTCTGATTGTGTAGTTCAGTAGTAGCTACAATTTTCTTCTTCTCTTTGTTTTTGTTAAATTGAGTTCTTTTTTTAGGATGAAGTTTCCAACAGTTTTTCTCTTCATGGCCTTCTCTTGAATAGTGTTTACATATCACTTTCTCACCCTCTTTTTTGACAGATGCATTATTTTTTCCTTTTCCTTTTGAGGTTTTATCTTTTTTTTTTCCCCTTAAAAGTCTTGTTTCTACACTCATCAAAAGTATGTTTCCCTCTAGCCTCTAAATCCGTAGTTTGGACACAAACCTCGTCTAGACTATTAGGATTGAACGTAAGGATAGTATGTCTAAGGTAGTTGTGAAAACCACCTATATATTTCAGCAAAGTGTCTTGAATTTGTAATTCTACCCCTAATAAGAGTGCTTTTCTCCTAAACTCTTGGGTGTAGTCTTGTATATTTTGTCCCTTAAGTTGTCTAAAATTTTGCTAATTCATGATAGCCTTTTGTAAATGAGCTAATGGATAAAATTGTTGCTTAATTGCAGTAATAAAATCAGCCCATGATAAAGTGATCTTACCATGTTTTCTAATCTCCTCCTTGGTTTTAGCTTCCCACCAAACCATTGCTGCACCATCCATTCTCAAAGAGGCTATCTGAATCTTGGTGTCGTCATCATGAAGGTTCTATATCCTCGATTAAACTTCCAACTGTCTTATCCAATTGTCAATTTTTTCTGCATTAACTTCACCATTAAACATAGGCAACTCAAACTTAACATCAAGCTTTAAAAATGAACTTTTACCAGTGTTCTTGGACTTGTGAAATTGATTCATTGAAGTTGAGGATGCCAATGTAGAGGAAGAGGATGAAGATGGGGATGGTGGATCACCATTTCCTCGATGTCCTTTCTTTGACTTGTCTTCAATTTTCTTTCCTCCTGAAGATCTCTCTCCTTCTTTGTGATGTTTCGACCCTTTTCCTACAAGCCTTTCATTCCTTTCTTGGTAGAGTATCCTCACCATCTCAGTCATGTCTAGGAATGCCTTTCTCAACACCTGTTCTTCTTCTTTGGGATCAATGTCTTCAAGAACTTCTTCTTCTCTTGAAGACATGCTTATGGCTTCTTTGCTTCTCTTGGAGGTGAAATTGAAGGTGGAGATAATGGCACTCTGGCCCTCCTTGGTTGAGGATTACTTTGAGCTCTAACCAATTGTCCTTCTCCTCTCTTGAGCTTAAGCCTAGTAAGCATCAAAACCTTGCAGGCAGTCAAATATATCTTTGCACAAGAACAAATGCAGAGTAAAACTCTAGCTCTGATACCAAACTTGATCTAAATGGAAATATTTTTAACACTATGCAAAGTATCCAAACTAATATAATTAAGTGTGCAAAGTTTTCTCCATGAATTGAAGGTTAAACAAAGTAGTTTTGGTTATGTATTTGATTTTTTGGTGTGAGTATTAGTTAAGTAATTTCACTGTTTAACATAGTATAGTAGAAATACATAGCAAGTAAAATTCACCAGCACAATACATAGCAAATTGTTGAGGCAGTTCAACCCTCCTGGGCCACATTTGTCGGTCCAAGGCTCCCCAATGGCATGTCCTTGCTCTATTAATTACCTCAAAATAGTTGTATAGTCAATAGGAAAAACCAGCTGTAAATTCAGCTTCAAAATATAGAAAATAACGAGAAATGGATTTTCATTTACACTAAACAGGTAAAGATAGCCCAATATACTGGCTTCTCCATGATGGCCCTAATGGCTCCTTCATCTTCCTCGAAGAAAAATATGTTGTGGATCACCTCTGTTCAACCTGAAACCTATGCAAAACTACTCAGAATGTCTAAGAGACCCAAAATTGACTATTTTTTCCTCTCATTTGGTCAAAAACTGAAGAAGTTATGGAAAAAACAATTTTTTACCTAATGTTCCCCAAAATCCTCGTCCAAAACTGGAGGAACTCCAGTTAGACTCCAAATTCGGCGAAACCTCCTTAACTAGTGGAACCGTGCCCTAAATAGGCTAAAACATTAAATTTAACATTTTTTTAGTTGGCGCGTTCACATGCACAATATTCATTAATGGTCAGTTTGCTGGCAGATAAGCTTAAAGCCGCACCCCTGGTCACAGTGGTTGGGTCACATCGGATGGGGCTAGCCCTAAGTGGCTAGCCCTTTTTACCTCCACCCAAAACAAAATGAAACTTAAAATAGGTAATTAACCCATAGATTAATAAGATGTAATGGACAGCTCGGACATTCAAGCCTCTGAGCTCGAGGGCGGGAGGCCCAAGTTCGATCCTTGCCATGTCATAACAATTTTGTTTTAAAACAACGGAACTTCACCCGACCCAATTTTGTGTGTAGATTTGGTCTCCTGCCCAAGGAGTCGAGTCATCTTGAATGCGTGCAGGTTGGGTCGTTGCATGAAAACCTCAACCCAATCTTGTTTAGAAGCTAACCCGAATACTTTCAGACGACCCATAGTGTCAGGTCAGCCTTGTTAGCCACCTATGAAATTTTTGAGAAGAAAACAGATGGCTAAATTTTTTTTTGAGCCTTCAATAAATACATTTCCTCTAAAAAAATATCATTCTTGAAGCCTCCTTGTGTCTTTTCCCCTTTGGACCATCTTCACTACTACTTTCATTATAAAGCCTTGCTTTTTTGTGAAGAAGAATGCCCAAAAAGGCCTCCGTTTCCCCTTATTTTCACTCCCACAAAGCCCCAGTTTCCATCACCTTTTTTCCCTCTCAAGATCCCTCACTAACCCTCATTTCATCCTAAAGCCCCTTTAAACCTTATGATTTCCCATTGTTTGGTTTAATAGCCCCTTATTCCCTTTACCAAAACCTCCTTTTGGCCTTAAAAAGCATTAAAATTAAGCCAAAAACCCACTTTTTACTTCATAATAGGCTCAAGCCCCCTTCGACCAGCCAATTAACCACTTCCCCACAATGTGACCTGTGCCCAGAACCTAGTGCTAAAGCCCTAGGCACTAATTGCAATCAGAACTTTCACTGCGAGCCATTTCCTTTATTAGCTTGATTTTCTTCAATGCAAGGTCTTTTATGCTATAGACTACGGGTGCGTTTTGAGCCATTGATCTCCACAGATCTAATGGTCAGTGCCAACTGTGTAGCATGCCCATCACCACTCTACATTCACCCCTCTGATTACATGTGGACCATCGATCTGTTTCCAGATCCAACGGCTATCGCGTAATCGCATCACCGCCAATCGCACCAATCCCGTGTTACCTACCCCTCCCGATTGGCGAGCCCCGATTGAATCCTAGCCATTCATCCATTCCAATCCAATGGTCTAGGTTAATCTCCACACCACTCATTGCCTCGCCTTTCTCCCCTTCTGATTGGATCTTTGCCGTTGATCCTGTTAGATCCAATGGCTCTCATTCATCCCGCCCATTTATTTACCCCTTTTGCCTTCCGCTTCCCCCTTTTAATCTTGACCGTCCATATTTCAGATCCGACGGCTGAGATCAAACCCTCCTTTGAATTTTCACCACCTAACTAACCACGCATCTTCCCATTTCACGCTCCACCCTACACCATTCGATCTTCCACCCCTCCATTCGACGGTCCACATGCATATCGCATTATTTTGGCATCCGAGCTTTAATGCTCCAAAGTTACACAATGAAAGTGGTTTTATCCTGCCACGTGTTTTGTAGTGACCTATATCACGTTTTTTCATAGTTTTTTCAAAACCATCCTAAAGTTGCGCGACACTGTTGGTTTTCCTCTTGAAACCGCCTTCCTTCCCCTTTGCTGCCGCGACCTCCATCATTTAATCTTAGCCGTCCGTCTGATCAGATCAACAACCCATATTGCATCATGCATTTCATCCATATTTCTTCATCATAGCCTCTTTTAACTTCATCACTTAACCTCCACCATTGATCTCCTTCTGAGATCCAACGGTCCACAACTAATCGCCCTCTGCCCGCCGGGTCTCACCACTTAATCTCCCCTGATTTCATTTGTTTTACCTATTTTCCTTTATATTTCATCCGAGGGTTAAAATTTTATGTTTAACACTAAGCCTTATGTCTCCCATCTAACCTGCCTCTCCGGTAAATCCTGACCATTCATCCCCATTTCCTTATATGATCGGACGACCCATGACTCTCTCTACACCAAATCTTCATCAGTTCATTCCTCCACCGTTCTGCATGGTTCTTCCACCCATTTTTGCCTGAATTCACCATTCCACCACCATTTCATAGGCCTCCACAACATTTCTCCGCCACTCCCCTAGGTTTTTATAATGATTTTATTACATTTGTGCAGGGATTGCAGAGTGGCAAATTCACTCTGCCTCCACAGTCATAGCCACTATGATTCGGTGCGCAGAGATAACCATTACAGTAGCAGCCAAATGAAACAACAGAGACAGATTAAAGGGGTTAAGGCCATTTATTGAATATTTAATGCTTTAAAACTTATTCAAAGGAGGAATATGTAGTTTGAATACCAAAGAGCACATGAAATAAGCCATATCTGCGCTTCAGCATCAGCAGTACATTTTCTTAGAAAGGACACCTTCCGACAGAAGTCTCCATGCCTCCTTGAGCCCTTAACAGTTAGTACACTGACAGAAGCTTCTCAAAGACTGTCGGACAGCAGTTATGGAAGCATGGAAGACCTACAGACCTTCTATCCATGTTACTTATTTCAGAAGGCTACCACAGAGTACCATACAGCCAAAAGAACTTCATAGAACACATCTGACGTCAAATATCGACCTGACAAAGACTCCCAGACCATACTTCAGAGTACATACAGTGATGCAGAGCCATTAAGTAGAGTGGGCTTGATATTCTACCTCCACTCTATCTTAATGAGTCAATTTAATTCACATCTACTCCTGCTATTTCATTCTCCTATAACAACCCCTGAAGAACATATTGTAAAATTTGTTCTTGTTGTTGTAGTTGTAGGGATTCATTTAACTGTTAGAACAGTTATTGGGTGGAAGTAGCTGAGTAGTTTGTAATTTAGTAGGATGGGAGGAGAAAGTTTGGACTATATCAGCTATTGAGCTTAGTGTATGTGACTCGTTTTGCACATCAATTAATCAAGCAATTTCACAGGATCCTGGTCTATATTACGGGTGATGTTTCTTTTCCTTTTTCATTTTAATCATGCTGTTCATATTTCTCTAATAGGAATCAGTAAATTAGGCTTAAGATATACCACTGCATGGTACCTTAATTCCCACTACTCTTCTTATCCTTGATGTTTTCTGCTGATAGTGAATCTAAGAGCAAATGCATGCAATTTAACCAGCTAAAGATGTTGGTTCAGCCCATGCTTACAAATGTGTGAATTCGGGGTTTGTTTCTTAGATGTTCTAGTTGGGTTTAATCTGGAAGAATTGGGATACTGGGGATTTAGTGTGGGCCTTGTCCACTAGGGTCCTTTTCAAAAAGATTAGCCTTTCAAAGATCCCTTGGAGCTAGTGTCAAAAACATTTAAGGTTCAAAGCCCTTCTCTAATCTTAGGCCTAGTTCTGTGTTTAAATCTTAAGTGTTTTCCCTTTGAGAGTATGCTGGGAGTTAGATGACCTCTAGTCTGATCTTAAGCTGCCTTTGTGTCTCACCCTTCACTACTTAATGTTCCTATCTAAAATATCCTTTGGTATAGATGACTTGCCCTATGGAAAGCCTTGCTTTATTGTTATGCAGGTAATTCCCTTTCATGACTCCATAGCCCAATGGATGACACTTTCTTGACCTATCCTCTTTTTCTAAAACATCCTATTGCCTTGTTCCTTTCATTCCATAACCTTCTCAGTTAATGATCTCTAACCAACCCAACAACCAACCAAATCATTTAAAACCCCCCCTTGTGCTTCATACCTAGCCTAATACCTCATTTTGAGCTTTCAAAGATATATCATTCTTTTCTTTTATAGAGAGATCCCTCTCCGGATCCAGGAGGGATAAATCCTAGGATCCCAAAGTGGTTATGATGTTGTTTGGTCTTTTGGTCTTGCCAGTCTGGCAAAACACTGGAACCCCAACATAATGGCGACTCCATTGGGGACCGAGTGCATTTTATCTTAGATACCCTTAGGCACTCAGAAGACCCATAATCTCTAGTTATATTGGTATCTCAGTTCTGATGGTGGATAGCAGCCTGCTTCAACAGTCAAATTCATCCACCTGGCGACTCCACACTCCATAACTCTCAAAAGACTCCACTGGAGGAAGAACCTAAAACATGGCCAGACCTCATAGAAGGCTAGAACATTTTGGTTGAATTTGGTTTAAAGAATTCATTTTTTTTGTCTACCACTATGTTCTATCATACTTTAAGCCTGATCAAGTGTACAAAGATGAAACTCACATTAAGTATGGGAAAGACCTCAAGCCTCAGTCTTCAGGCCATAAATAGACCTATGCTCCTGTGAAAGACCTGGTGGAACAAGAGTCTCATGCCGTATCTCTCACCCCTAAAGAAACTTGAAGCGGCCATGGACCTATTGTTGCACCACCTACACCCACAAAGGTCATAGAAATATATAAGCCTCTGGTTTTGCCTCTTATCTTCCAACCCCTTCCTGCAGGACTTACCAATAAGCTGCCCTTGTTTGATGGAGAGAATACAAAGATCACTGTTGAGCATCATGTTCAAAATATTGAGGATCTACTTGAATCGTATGAAATAGAAGAATATGATGTGTGTATTAGAATGTTTTCCTTGTCATTACAAGGAAATGTTAAGAGTTGGTTCAAAAACCTTCTAGTTGCAAGCATCATCAATTTTCAGCAGTTTGCTCAAGTTTTCCTTGATAAATGGGTAGTCCCAGTAAATGTCTTCTTCATCGTAGAAGAATATCAGAATTTGAGAAGACAACCAAGGGAGACAGTACAAAATTTTTCAGCCAGGTTCAATAAGGTATATAATGCAATACCTGCTAACATAAAACCACCCCTGGGATGTGCCCTATTGCACTATTCGAGTTCTTTTGACCGTGAGGTGGAATTCCATATAAGAGAAAGAGAGCCTTTGAGCCTAGAGAAAATGAAAAACATAGTAGTTATTGTCGAACACAACATAAAATTCAGGGAGGAAAGATTAAATGCCACAAAGAAGGACCAAGCAGAGCAAATAGCGCAGATCTCTTTAGAGAACAAACTGGAAAAATTGATAGAGACTTCCAACACCTTGCTGAACATAGAAGTGGAAGAATATGAGGCTGAAACTGGACATGATGATTAGAAGAGACCTACACCTTGCCCTCAAGAAAAAAAAATTAGATCACTACAAGACACTAGCAGCATGCCAAGCACGTATGATGAACAAGAGTTTGAATCAGAAGAGGGACTTGCAGATTTTTATGAAAAAAGACTTGCTAAGTTTCCAGAAGGTTTGATGGATAAAGATGCTTATAATTATGATTTATCTAATGATGATATATTTGATGATGATTTTTTCCAAAGGGAAGCTGAGCTTACAGGGCCATCATCAGTAGATCCGTTGGAGGAAGATCGTGACCATCAAATGCAAGAAAGTGATGAGCCGATGCAGGCCATCTATTATACTGATGAAGAAAGTGTTGAAAGCATGATAGCAGACAAAGATTCATTGGATCTTCACTCTGTTACATATTAGATCATCAGTGATAATTTCAAAGAAGATGGAAGCAAGCAACTCTTCAGCACAAAGGATGAGGAAGAAAGAAATGAAGAAAATCTTGAGCAAGATGAATATCTTGAACCTTCTCCTGAAAGGGTCGAGGTAATCAAAGAAACCCCTACTCAAGAATATGTTAATTTTTTCATAGAGTTTAGTTCACTCCAGCAGAACCTGCCAGGATCAGAAGGGGACAGCCCTACCATACATGACGAGCCCTCCAGTTCAGGTTGTAGTGAAGATGAGGGAGACCTTCTTTCCCACAAACATCTTTGTCTTGATCTAATGGAAGAAGAGGTATGCCTAGTTGACACTTACCTGCCAAATACTCCTAACCAGGAAAAGGAGGAGTGTGATGACAGAGGCTACATTGCAGATGCAGTGATTGAAACTACCTAAGATGCAGACAGCCTACTAGTCATGGAAGGCCTTAAAGAAGAAAGTTTATATCATATTTTTGTTGATCCTGTGGAACAATATATGGAGGCCCTGATTGGCTCAACTCCTCAAGAATTGATCCTTTGAAAGAGCCAGATACATCAGAAGTGGTTACCACTAATGGTGACCTCAGTTTTGAAGAACCACATGCAGAGGACCCTATGGTTGTCTCTGATGATTAGTTAGTTTTTCTGCCCTTTTCTGCTACTACTTGACTGGCTACATTGGCATTATTGTATCACGTAGAGCATCAGATATTTCCAAGTAGATTAGGGTAGGTAGGAAGTTCAATAAAGCTCAGCCTGTGAGCATTCAGTTAGTTTTTTTTAATCTCTACAAAGTCCAGCAAGCCAGACAGTCTAATCCTAGCTTGAATGTTTTTCAATTTCTATCCTAGAATGTAGAGAAGAAATCTGCTAGATAGTCTAATCCTAGCAGATACTAGTTTAGGTAGAGAAACTATGAGGCCAACAATTTAATCTGGTCTTATGGAGTAATAAGGGTAGCAGTAGAATAGGTTTATTTTCCTGTTTGTAAAAAATTGATGATGTAAAGGGTCTGCAAGTCCAAATGCACCAAGAAGAAAAAATGTTAGGACAATAGTATGGGTAGGTAGTTCTTTGGGAGAATATTACTGCTGATATGATGTCTTCATGATTTGTGGCAGTTGATCCAAAAAATAAAATATGTGTCAAGTACCAGGCATCTGGCTTACTTCAAAGATCATTTTTTGAATTCTTGACACTTTCAAGAAGATGCCATCCCCATGTGGCGCCACTATTAGTCACCTATGAAAATTTTGACAAGAAAACAGGTGGCTAAAATGTTTTTTGAGTATTCAAGAAATACATTTCCTCTGAAAACATATCTTTCTTGAAGCCTCTTTGTGTCCTTTTCCCTTTGGACCATCTTCACTGTTGTTTCCATTATAAAGCCCTATTGTTCTGTGAAGAAGAATGCCCAAAAAGGCCTTTGTTTCCCCTTATTTTCACTCCCACAAAGCCCCTATTTCCATCACCTTTTTTCCCTCTCAAGATCCCTCACTAACCCTCATTTCATCCTAAAGCCCCTTTAAGCCTTACAATTTCCCTTTTTTTGGTTTAATAGCCCCTTATTCCCTCTACCGAAACCTCCTTTTGGCCTTAAAAACCATTAAAATTAAGCCAAAAACCCACTTTTTACTTCATAATAGGCTTAAGCCACCTTCGGCTAGCCCCTTAACCACTTCCCCACCACGTGACCCGCACCCAAAACCTAGCACTAAAGCCCTAGACGCTAATCATAATCGGGACATTCATCACGAGCCATTTCCTTTCTTAGCTTGATTTTCTCCGATGCGAGGTCTTTTATGCTATAGACCGCGGGCATGTTCTGAGCCATTGATCTCCATAGATCTAATAGTCAGAGCCAACTGTGCAGTGCGCCCATCGCCGCTCTACGTTCACCCCTCCGATTACATGTGAACTGTCGATCTGTTTCCAGATCCAACGAGCATAATCGCATCACCGCCAATCGCACCAATCCCATGTTACCAACCCCTCCCGATTGGTGAGCCCCGATTGAATCCTAGCCGTTCATACATTCTGATCCAATGATCCAGGTTAATCTCCACACTGCTCATTGCCCCACCTTTCTCCCATTCTGATTGGATCTCCGCCGTTGATCCCGTTAGATCCAACGGCTCTCGTTCATCCCACCCATTTATTTACCCCTTTTGCCTTCCACTTCCCCCTTTTAATCTTGACCGTCCGTATTTCAGATCCAACAGTTGAGATCAAACTCGCCTTTGAATTTTGACCACCTAACTGACCGTGCATCTTCCCATTTTGTGCTCCACCCTGCACCATCCGATCTTCCACCCCTCCATCCAACGATTCACATGCATATCGCGTTATTTTGGCATCCGAGCTTTAATGCTCCAAAGTTATGCAATGAAAGCGGTTTTATCCCACCATGTGTTGTGTAGTGACCTATATCATGTTTTTTCAGAGTTTTTTCAAAACCATCCAAAAGCTGCACGACACCGCTGGCTTTCCTCTTGAAACTGCCTTCCTTCCCCTTTGCTCCCGCAACCTCCATCATTTAATCTTAGCCGTCCATCTGATCAAATCAATGGCCCATATCGCATCATGCATTTCATCCATATTTCTTCATTAGAGCCTCTTTTAACTTCATCACTTAACCTCCACCATTGATCTTCTCTTGAGATCCAACAGTCCACAACTAATCGCCCTCTGCCCGCCGGGTCCCACCACTTAATCTCTCCCAATTTCATTTTTTTACCCATTTTCCTTTATATTTCATCTGAGGGTTAAAATTTTATGTTTAACACTAAGCCTTATGTATCCCATCTAACCCGCCTCTCCGGTAAATCCTGACCGTTCATCCCCATTGCCTTATCTGATCGGATGGCCCACGACTCTCTTTGCACCAAATCTTCATCAGTTCATTCCTCCACTGTTCTGCATGGTTCTTCCACCCATTTTCGCCTGCATTCACCATTTTTCCACCATTTCACAGGCCTCCACAACATTTCTCCACCACTCCCCTGCATTTCTATAATGATTTTATTGCATTTGTGCAAGGATTACAGAGTGGAAAATTCACTCTGCCTCTACAGTCATAGCCACTGTGATTCAGTGCGCAGAGATAACCATTAGAACAACAGCCAAATGAAACAAAAGAGACATATTAAACAGGTTAAAGTAGGTTATTGAATATTTAATGCTTTAAACCTTATTCAAAGGAAGAAGACACAGTTTGAAGACCAAAGAGCACATGAAATCAACCATATATGTGCTTCAGCATCAACAATACATTTTCTCAGAAAGGACACCTTCCGAAAAAAGTCTCCATGCCTCCTTGAGCCCTTAACATTTAGTACACTGCTAGAAGCTTCTTAAATAATGTCGAATAGTAGTTATGGAAGCATGGAAGATCTGCAGACCTTCTATCCATGTTACTTATTTCATAAGGCTACCACAAAGTACCATACAACCAAAAGGACTTCATAGAACACATCTAAGTTCAAATATTGACCTAAAAAAGACTCCTAGACCATACTTCAGAGTACATATAGCGATGTAGAGCCATTAAGCAGAGTGGGCTCGATCTTCTGCCTCCACTCTATCTTAACTAGTCAATTTAATTCACATCTACTCCTACTATTTCATTCTCCTATAATAACCCCTGAAGAACATATTGTAAAGGTTGTTGTTGTTGCTATAGTTGTATGGATTAATTTAACTGTTAGAACAATTATCGGGGGGAAGTAGCTGAGTATTTTGTAATTTAGTAGGCTGGGAGGAGAAAGTTTGGACTGTATCAACTATTGAGCTCAGTGTATGTGACTAGTTTTGCACATCAATTAATCAATCAATTTCACAGGATCCTGGTCTATATTATGGGTGATGTTTCCTATCCTTTTTCATTTTAATCACGTTGTTCATATTTCTCTGATAAGAATTAGTAAATCAGGCTTAAGATATACCCCTGCATGGTACCTTAATGCCCATTTCTCTTCTTATCCTTGATGTTTTCTGTTGATAGTGAATCTAAGAGCAAATTCATGAAATTTAACCAATCAAAGATGTTGGTCAAGCCCATGCTTACTGATGTGTGAATTCGGGGTTTGTTGCTTAGATGTTCTCGTTGGGTTTAAGCTAGAAGAATTGGGATACCAGGGATTTAGTGTGAGCCCTATCCACTGGGGTCCTTTTCAAACAGATTGGCCTTTCAAAGATCCCCTGGAGCTGGTGTCAAAAGCATTGAAGGTTCAAAGCCCTTCTCTGATCTTAGGCCTAGTTTTGTGTTTAAATCTTAAGTGTTTTCCCTTTGAGAGTATGCTAAAGCAGATCTAGAGTTAGATGACCTCTGGTCTGATCTTAAGCTGCCCTTTTTGTCTCACCCTTTACTCCTTAATGTTCCATTTCACCATCTATCTAAAAGATCCTTTGGTATGGATAACTTGCCATATGCAAAGTCTTGCTTCGTTGTTATGCAGGTAATTCCCTTTCATGACTCCATAGCCCAATGGATGACACTTTCTTGACCTATCCTCTTTTGCTGAAACATCCTGCTGCCTTGTTCCCTTCATTCCATAACCTTCTCAGTTAATGATCTCCGACCAACCCAACAACCAACCAAATCATTTAAAACCCCCCCTTGTGCTTCATACCTAGCCTAATACCTCATTTTGATCTTTCAAACATATATCATTCTTTTCTTTTATGGAGAGATCCCTCATCGGATCCAGGAGGGCTAGATCCTAGGATCCCAAAGTGGTTATGATGTTGTCCGGTCTTTTGGTCTTGCCAATCTGGCCAAAACACTGGAACCCCAACAGGCCCTTCCACCAACACAAAAAAAAATTTGCCTTGACATTTTTTAAACCAACTAGGCCTGGGGCCGTGTGGCAGCCTCTGGGCAGGCCACGTGGCACCCTCTTATTGGCCTCCTCCAATATAATAAAATGAAATTTTGACAAATATATATATATATATATATATATATATATATATATATATATATATATATATATATATATATATATATATATATATATATATATATTTGATAAAATGAAAATTTCAATTTGAGTTAAAAGTCCTTTTTTGGAGTTTACTAGGCATTTTCAAACCTCAGTAACTTCTGCATACAACCTCGGTTTTGAGAACCATTCATGGTGCCAAAATCACAGCGATGAGATCTTTCTAGTCATTCAGGTTGCAACCATTTTTTAGCACTTTCATTTTTGAGCAAATTTCTTAACTTGGACATGATCTCCTGATCAATGCACTAACCTACTTTTGTTTTACAGGGTGTTGATGAGGGATAATTTGTACAAAGGAAGAAATAGTCCTTCTATTGCTCTCTCTCTCCCCTCTACCTATCCACTCCCTATCCAACCCCAACATGCATTCCTTCATCCATTTATACAACTAGGTGAGCAAAAATTCCAATTTTCTCGTATTCTCTACAATGCTACACGATGTCCTAGACTACTACAAGATTTCTTGTAGTGCTATAGGATTTCCTGTAGTGCTACAGGAAACCCTATAATGCTACATGATAGCTACCCAAGGCTGAATAAGCTCACCCAAGGCTACCTAACCCTAAAAGATACATGAAAAGTTGTTTTTCTACCTATGTCTACCATCTCTAACCATCACTCCATCCCATGCATTAAGATTCACTCATCAAACACTCTATTTTTCCACTGTGAGCCAATTTGGTTAAATCCACACATAAGGCCTCTTCTCTCATGTTTTCGTCCACTACACCACTCCACCCACATCCTTACATGCTTTTTCTTCTGTCCTTTAGACAATTGAGCTCGAAAATAGTAACACGAAAACTGTTGCATGAAGATTATCACTTCCTGTAGCACATTTGTGCATGCATCCAACACATAAAAAAGGAATGAGGTGAATGATGAAGACTAATCGTGCAGATCAGTAGAGGACACTAGAAGGGAAGCTACAACAACAACAACATCTTAGGGTCTCCATGAGGTACCTACAAAAGAATAGACAAGAAAAGGAAATAAACACCTCGCTTGTGACCATCATAGTGCTCCAACTCCCTACACCAAAGGACCCTTCCTCTCATCAACAATCAAGTAGGCTCATATCTAGACCCCTCACCCTCTCGCTATGCATCATTTTACTAAATGAGTAAATGTCGAGAAAAGAGATTTTAATAGGAAAAAAGGTTGCTAGTTAACTTGGCCAACCTCAAATAATTAAAGTGAAAAGTTTGTGGATTTTGCATGCCACATGGAGCTATCACATTAGTTAGGGGAAGGATAAAAATGAGTGGGAATTGATTATGTGGAAAAAGGGAATGCTAGGGTCGAGTAATACCAATGGTCCAAATATGGAAACCTCGTTCCAAATCCACATCACCAATACGCTCAAGCCTGCTCGATTTAGAATAAAAGGTGTACTTTGGCTCATTTCCCCTCATTTTATTGTGCATTTCAAGATCATTTAGAGAAGGAAAAAAATAGGAGACACCGAGGAGCTTCGATCCATGGTTTAATCTTGGCATGCTGACTGTTCTACTGGAAACTTTGCTACTGCTACAAGAATTTTCCAAGGAGGCCACAAAGTGTTAGAAAATGTCATGAAAGCCACCATCATAGTATATTGACATCTCGACACCATCCTTCAAGTCAGAGATACCAAAATTATAGAGGTAAGTGGCCATCGCCCTATCAAGTTGCAAAAATTTTCATGGTAATTTACACACAGTCAAGCCATAATTTAGTGAAAACCTAGTTACTGATCAAACATGAACTATTACCTAAAAATGAGAACTCTAGCCGAAAAAAACTAAAAACACATGAAAATATAGCCCAAAAACGAAAAGTGTGTCTTTCAGAACACACTCTTTATTTTTAGGGTAAAATTTCAACATTTTTTTAAATTATGCTAAAAACCATTCTTTTTCTTGAAAAAAGGTTTTAAAAGACACCCTCGAAACAAAAAGTGTTGATGGCGGAATAATGTTGTAAAATTTTTGTGTACAAAAAACAACTTGAAAATGAATAGTGTTGATGCTGGAATAACATCGCCATTTTTTTTTGTGCAAAAAGCAACCTAGAAATGAAAAGTGTTGTTGCTGGAATAACGTCGTCAATTTCTTTTGTGTAAAAAACACATTGAAAACGAAAAGTGTTAATGTTGGAATAACATCTTTTTCTTTTTGCCTTAAATTGTAAACAATTTTTCATAACGACACTAAAAATAAAATATCATGACTCCGAAAAACCTTAAAATTTCAACAATAAACATTACTTTAAAGATAAAATATCAAAACTCTTCAAATTCCAACAATTTTTACACATGGTATTAAAGATAATCTATTATCGTGTCTCTGAAAAGCCTTAAAAAACCAACGATGACATTCAAAATAAAATATGACCTTTATGAAAATAAAATTCCAATGGTTTTTAGGCATGGTATTAAAGATAAAAGATCATTTGTAAAAAAAAAAAAACACAAAAAATTTTGAAAGAAAAAAAAAAGGAAAATATAAAAAAAAAACACACAATTTAAAGAAAAAAATTAAAAATAACCTATAACAAAAAAACAAAAAACAAAAAAAAAAAAATCTTTTTTTAAATAATAATAATAATAATAAATAAAAACCACATAATTAAAAAAATGATAAAATAAAATAATTAAAATAAAAAATTTAAAATGAGTTAAAATTAAATAATAAAAATAATAATTGTAATAATAAAATATTAAAATAAAAAATAACTAAAATTTAGAAATTTAAATTTAAAAATTAAAATTAAAATTAAAAAGAATATGAAAATAAAAATTAAAAAATTAAAAAAATAAATAAATAAAAATTAAAAAATTATATAATAATTTAAATTTTAAAAAAATGTATATAAATATATCAAAAATACATTTTTAAATAAAAAAATTAACAAAATTCAATTTTTTTTAAAATTAAAATAAAAAATACAAATTAAAAAAAAAACAAATAAACTAAAAAAATATAAAATATATTTAAAAAATAAATTAAAAAATTAAAATTAATTTAGAAAAAAAATTGAAAAATTAAATTAAAAAAAAAGTAAAAAAAATAAAATTAAAAAGAATAAAAAAAATATTTAAAAATATTTTTAAAAACCAACAACAGCACCGCTACGTTGGGGGACACAGAGCTCCGCTGATGGGTGGTAGGGGTCAATTATTGGAATTGACTCCCGTTGGCATAGCCCCCAAGGCAGTGATGCAGCCGTTGGTTTTTAAAAATAATTTTAGTTAAATTTAAAAAAAAAAATTTAACTAATTTTTTTTTTTTAATTTTTAATTTTTTAATTTAAAAACAAAAAAAGGTTTTAATATTTTTTAAATAATTTTTTTTTTTAATTCTTATTTTTCATTTTTTTGTTTTATTAATTTTTTAACACCTTTTTTATTATTATTAATTTTTTTTCATTCAATTTTTTAATTTTTAAAGTTTTTTAATTTTTTTTTTTTTAAATTTAATTTATATTTTTATATTTATTTTTATTTTTAAATTGAATATTTTTTAATTTTTAATTTAATTTTTAATTTTAATTTAAAAAATTTGTTTATTTTTTATTTTTTGAAATTTTAATTTTTTTTTGAAATTTTTAATTTTTTTTAATTAAAAAAAAATGAATTAATTTTTTTTTTATTATTTGAAAATTTAGTGTGTGTGTGTGTGCGCACACATGCGTGTGTTTTGAATTTTAAATTTTCTTTTAAAATTTTCATTTTTTTTTTAATTTAAATTTCCAAATTTTAATTATATTTAATTTTAGTATTTTGATTATTTGGTTTTTTTAATTTTAATTATTATTATTATTATTATTATTTAATGATTTTCTTTAATTGTGATGTTTCCTTTTTTTAACTTTATATATATATATATATATATATATATATATATTATTTTTATTTTTATTTTAATTTTTTTTTTGGTCTTTATATTATGAGTTTTTTTGAAATGTTTCCAATTTTTTTTTTTATTTGTTTATTTATTTTTTTGTTTTGTTTTTTTTGTTTAAATTTTTTATTTTTACAAGTTATTTTTGTTTTTTTTATACTTTTATTGGCTTTTTTAATATTTTTTTATATTTGATTTTTTTTGTCATGTTTTTCTATTTTATTTTTATGTCTTATTACCAAGATGAAAATCACCACTCTATACAAAAAGGATTGATATTGCATCAACACTTTTCAAAATTAGCATGAAAATCATTAATATTTTAAAACAAATGTTCATACTTCATAAATAAAAAAATTTAAAGTGCTAAAAAAATGACCATTTTTCTAAATCCACAGGACATTAAAAACAAATCAAAGAAAATTTAAACTTCAAAAAATATGCTCCAAAAAAATAACAGATTATTCTACACCACCACTTTTTAAAATCGACATGCAAATCATGACATTTAAAAAAATAATATCATAACAAAATTTAAAACTATGCTCCAAAAAAAGGGGTGATTTTGCATCACCACTTTTCAAAATCAGGTGTTTTTTTTTTGTCTACCTCAAAAAAATGGGTAAAAAGTAATTTTCTCATTTGATCGATAAATATGTTTAAACTGAAGGGTTGTTTAAAGGAATAGGGGATAAGAAAACCAATTTTTTTGTAAATTTAAAATCTTTGGGGTCTTATATCATAGTTCTTTTGGAAACAAGCCACAGACAACCACCTCTCCAACAAAATCACAAGCTGGGGGGAGGTTTCAATATAAGGGATCGCACATACATAAAAATAATTAGACTACACCCTCCCGTGGTTGACATCTTCAGAAATCACCAGTGGTTGGGGTTCTTCGAGCTCCTCAAGGGGTATGATGATGAAGTGGCTCGAGAATTTGCAGTAGCCTTGCACTCTTAAGAAAATGATAGGGCCACTACAGTGGTAAGAGTGCTAGAAATTACCATAGCCCCTGAGCTCATTAGCAGAGTCACAACCTTACCTCTAGGAATTAAATGGAGCAAGGAGGACAGTCTCTAGTATCGCCTCTACGATGAGTTTCTTCTTACCCAATAAGGAATACATTGAAGATAAGAATGGGGTAATAAGGGAAAGTCTGACTTACCCTTGGGATGAGGTAGCTTATCATATCATGAAGTATATCTCCTATGAGGGCAGACTAAGTGTGGTCTATGGATACCATTTTAGATTATTTCATGAACTTAGGTTCAAAGGGGATCTTCCCTTAGATCAGAGACTGAATATCCCATATTTCCTCCTCCATTCAATCAAAGATATGAGCCAGAGGGTAAGGGAGAGGAAATATCAACACCTAGCTCATGATGGCCTCATTAAACTCATAGTGGGAGATGCTCTCAACAGACTCAAAATCCCTGTATTTTGGTCCACTTTCATTGACATGAGCAAAGAAGCATTCATTGGGACACAAACCATCAGCCCTAAAGAGACCCCTGCCTCTACCCTTGGAGAAAGGGGCATTAAGGTAGAAGAAGAAGAAGAAGAAGATGAGGAAGAAGAGGAAATGGAATCAGAGGCAGAACCCATAGAAGATGTAGGAGAAGAGAAGGAAAGTGAAGAGGAGGAATAGAAAGGTGAAAAAGAAGAAGAAGAGGAAAAATAAGAGGAAGAAGGAAAAATAGAAGAGAAGGAGTTCCTAGACCCCAAGCTTACCACTAATATATCCCCTCAGTAAACCAACCTTTCACCAGGGGCCACTAAAAAGGAAGTGGTTTCCACTTTAGCTACTCTAAGAACCCCTGTGAAATAAAATAGAAAGAGGCAGATCACCATGTACTTCAAGACCAGGAAGAGCATCAGGGTGAGATGAGGGATGCCTCAAACTCTAACCAAGATCCCCATCACAATTTAGGAATAACCAAATTAGAAAGGAGAAATAGGGCGAGATGAGGGAAATATGCAAGAGGTCACTTCAACCAAAAAGACCCCTATGACCTACATAAGAAGGAACTCCTGAGGCTAGCATCCCTCAAAAAAGCACAATCACCCACACCCCTCCAAGAAGAAGAAAAGAAGGCGCAACATGAAAAGCAAGGCATGCTATAGGAAACACAGATTTTACTACAAGAAACTCAAATAGTGCTACAAGAAACTCATAATTTTCTACAGGAAGAGAAAAAGGTCAAGGGAGAAGATAACAAGGAACTATTAGAAGGGCAGAATGCCCAAGGTGATGAAAAAGAGACAGAGGTTGAGGGGAAGGATACCAAAGTTGAGAAACAAGAGACAAAATAGGAGGAACCAAAGGAGGAAGCAACCTCTACAAAAAATTTCCCAAAAGACATTACAAAAGCTCAACATCCTAGCCCATAGCCAAACATAAGCTCCTATTACACGTTCATTGAAAGAGGTAGGTTGATTCTTCAAAAGCTCTCCATTCCCCTATTTTATGAGCTAGAAAGAGAGAAGGCACATCGACCACTATATGCAAATTTCCAAAGCTAGGAATGTGGAAGATGTGGGGATCATGGAAGAGAAGCTCACTGAGATGGGGAGAGATTTGGTTGATGTCATACTTAGGGAGGCAGTCTTGAAAGAGCAGCTACAAGAGCCACAAGCAGAGAATGCATTATTGAATGGCTAAATGTAGCAAAAAGACAAATATATTTCCACCATGGAAGATCTATGTATGGATGAAATACAACACAGGCATCCCTCAAATTCTTATGACATTTACCTGAAAGAGCAGTGGTTACAGTTCTAGATCAAAAATTCAACATCACATGGGTCATTTCCTTTCCAGAATGATAGGGAATTTATTTATTTTTCCTTTCAATCCAACATAGAAGATATGGCCAAATTGGTGGAGTTTTACATGCATAATCTTGTCCTAACTAATCTGAACATTTGAGACCCAAACTCTAGGTTGGGGGATATGCAACTGATGGCCCTAGCCTCTGGGATGAACAATGAAGAAGCCAGGGAAGAGGAGGTAAAAAATGTGATGAAGAGAGAAGGAAAAGAGCCTCTCCAAATCAGGGTAGAGCTAAAGAACCCTAGAGGGATGATAAAAAACCACCAAATTATAGCCAATGATGACAACCTTGCAGACATATATCTCAACACCCTAGCATAGGTCATTGCACATTATAATGAAATATCTAGACTATTAGGAGAAGAGTGTGTGATGACATGTCAGAGAAGATGGAATGACCTCCCACTTATCCTAAGAATCCTGGAGTATCATACTCTTGACAGATTTAGAGTTTCCATAGAAAGAGCAACCTTGTACAAAAGGGCCATGCAAACAATGAAGATCGAGTGGCTTGGGTTAAAACTCAATCCAACATTGCTGCTGGGACTGAGTGAAGGAAAAGATCAAACTAAGGAGGACAAAGAATGGGATGAACCAGAAAAGAATGCAGGGTTTTACCCTCCTGAAGGTACTCCTTCCATGATACCTTGGGATGTCAGAGAGGCCACAAGGGCTCTAAAAGAAATTAAGAAAGAGATCTGAGTTGCTCAGAGGATGAGCAACCATTTAGTAGGGGGGTGATGATGAGCACCATCATTAGGTACATTCTAAGGGGTTAATTGTCACCTTTTTAGCTTAATTATTCTCTCTCCCTCACATTTAATTGCATTTTATCATATTTTTCTTAGTGAGAATGGTGTATTAAGGGTTGTCATGATTTGAGGCCTAACGCGGTTTAAATGCAAAAAAAAAAGGGAATAATGCCATTTTTTAGAATGATTTCATAATCAGGGCCTAGAGTAGATAGGAAGGAGTGATTGTAGGAGGGTTTACCACCTTCTTAATTCCTAAAGGCAGCCAATATCTCCTCAATATTCTCCTCCAACAACTCGAAATTAGAGGCAGCCTAGCAAGTGAATGATCAAAGGGAGAGAAGCTCCACTTTTCTCGAGTTACAAGGAAACAAAGACCTACTTTTTAGGTAGATTTTGGTAGCTACCATTTAGCATAAATAGGAAAGAGCAAGATTTCACTAGGACTCAAATTTTGGGATGTAGCTAGAGCACTCTTGGCTTTTGTATCAAACATTTCTTACTTTCATGTTTCATGTAAAATATTGGTTTTGAAATAAGATGAGAATTTGGTTTCTTCTCCACTGAGTTAGTTTCAAGGAGCTAAGCTTGTGGTTTAGGGCCCAATTCATTAGCCTCAGTCTCTCTTATGTACTTTCATTCTCTTTTATGTTGCAATAGTTGATTTCTTTCATTTCATCTTTGGTAGCATATAAAACATCAAAAATATGTGCTAAACCTCCCTCTCTCACCTCTTCCATTAAAAATTTAGGAGGAAGGTCTTCCACCACATACCAAATATATTTTCAGTTTATGATTTCTTAGAAAATTTAGATAGTTTTACTTTGCTTATCATGAACATGTTGTAGGTGTAGAGATAGATTTGTGCTTGAATTGCATAGGTAGGTTTACTTAAATTCAACTCATCTTTTCCACCATTTTTAGGATAAATTTTTCAATTATGAATGCATGAACATGTATCTTGATTTCAGGTTTGAATAGAGCAACAGAGGAGGACCCCTTCGGAACCATCATCTTCAGTCTTAGCCCTTCATCAACCACCTTCCATCCAAGTCACCTACAACCTTGTTTTTGAGGTCACCGCCACAACACCAAGAGAAATATTGAGGGTGAAAGAAATTATTTGTGAAGAGTTCTGAGCTTGTCCAAGGGGTTGGCTACCTTTCATCTACCAAGATCCACCTTTACCCCACCTCTCCTAACCTTTTTCTCGCCATTTCTAGCCTCAAACTCCACTCAGCCTATTTCCTGTAGATTTTCAGGACATCCTATAGCACTACAGGAAATCTTGTAGAAACTTCCTGTAGCAGTGCCCAACACTCTCTCCTTCAGCCCAAAATCATTCATCCACCTCATCTAAGCCCAACCAATCCAACAATAGACCCTTAACTCTGAACCTTTGGTCCAGGGACCCTCTTAGACCACCTCGACACCTCCTTCTTTTGTTGTAATATAGAGTCATTTTGAAGTTTGATTAGTTCATTACTAGATGCATCATTAAACACAGTAGTTAAGCATAAGTTAGATATGACTTAATTATTCATTGATCCAATATGTTTTCTCTAGATTAGTTTCCTTTTCTGTAATTCCATTCAACAATCTAGTTTATGAATTCCACTTAGTGTAATTTCCTTTCTTGCATTACCATAAGTGTGAATATTTATTTCTTGCAAATAGCTAGATGAATCAGTGTAATCTAGAATATTTTCCTTCCTTGTTGATAGAGTAATGGTTATGATCTATTTCTAGTCTTAGATTACATTTATAAGTGTGAAAAACTTGATTTTGTAGAAGTAACCTTAACAGTAGCATGACATTATAGAACTAAGAAGAGGATGGCATGAGTAGAGCTCATCTGCTGTGCATATAGCACTGTCACCTCCAATTTTGTATGAATCCTGGGTTGAGAAAGTAAAGTTGAGTAGCCTGTGGGAGTTGCAGCACTCTTGGTGCAATACTAGGGCTCACCATAATCCATGGAGATGGATTCCCATGATCGACTAGGGGTAGGAAATGGAGTGTATATGCCTTACTTCTTAATGGTCAATTTGGAAATGGCATAAGTAGTGCAGGATCTGATGTACTTCCTGCCATCATGTCAAAGGTTTAACCAATAGAAATAATTTTGTAGTATTTCCACTATTTTCTTGACCTCGAAATGTCCAGCAACTCGATTGCAGTGTGATTTCCAAATCATCTTGGCACACTCACTTGAAGGAACACAGAGGTGTCACGGGTGGCATAAAAATGCATCATAGAGTTGAAAATCTTGTATGTTCTTACCCTCTAGGAGCATCTGGTATGTGTTGCTAGATTCTGGATCACTTTTGTAGAGATGCACTCAACTCGAAGTCCTGTTCCCATAAGATTCGAGCACAGTGGTTAGTGCCACGATTGGTGTTGACTGAGGTAGTCTGCAAAATTATTGGTGTTCCCCTTATTGTACTTGGTTTCCAAATGGAACTGGTGTGGGTATGTGGAGTATTTATGACGACAATCATTCTACAACTTCTCTTGTGTCTGTATGAACTGCAGGTGTTGGTGATATTTGTGGATGATTGTTTCCTTCCCCACAATGTAATGCTTCCATTATCGGAAAGCCTCCATAATGGAATACATACCTTTTTCATAGGTGGGATACCTTCGGACTGTTTCTGAAAGCATCTCACTATGATATGCCACTACATTCCCCTTCTAAGTAAGTATTGCCCCAATAGCATAGTCAAAGGCATCTTTCTCAATCACAAATGGTTGCTACAAGTCTGGTAATGTGAGCACTGGCACAGAGTAGAGGTTATTCTTCAACTCTGTGAATGAATTTTGTTGACATTCATACCAAAATAATTTTGATTTCGCTCCTCCCTCGGTTACTTGACTCAAAGGCCATGTGATATGAGATAACCCCAACACGAACCTATGGTAGAAATTGGAAAGACCTAGACAGTTGTAGAGCTCTGTTAGAGTTGTTGTAGTTGTCCAATCCTGAATGACCTGGATCTTGGTTGGGTCCACATGAAACCACCACTCATCAATAATGTATCCCAAATATTGAACCTGGGTCATGCCAAAAGTGAATTTTTCCAAATTGGCACACAACTTGTGTTTTTGCAGTGCCTGCAGGACCTGTCGAACGTGTTGTAGGTGCTCTTCCCAACTCTAGCTGAAGATCAGGATGTCACCCAAATACACCACCACAAATGAGTTAGTGAATGGTCGCCACATGTCGTCCATCAGTCTCATGAGTGTTGCGAGAGCATTCACCAACCTGAAAAGCATTACTAGCAATTAAAAAAGGCCCTCCTTCAATTTAAAGGTAGTCTTCCACACATCGAAGGGTTTGATTGGTACCTAGTGATACTTCCACTTCAAGTCAATATTTCTGAATAATTGGGCCCCTTAAGTTGGTCGAGAAGTTCATCAATCCATGGGATTGGATACCTATTATGGACAATGATCTTGTTTAGCATTTGATAGTCAATACAGAGTCTCCAATTCTTATCCTTCTTCTACACCAACACAATCAGGCTTCCACAAGGTGATGAACTCATCTAGATGTGACCTTTCTGCAACAAATATTAAATATGCATCTTGATTTCGTCGTTCTCAAGAAAAAAGCATCAATATATTGGTCCATTGGGTAGCAGTGTTCCTGTGGTCAGATTGATGAATTTCTTGACATGACAGTATAGAGGCACCCCTGTTGGTGAGGTGAAGATGTCCCCGTACTCCTCCACTACCTTTTCCATCTATTTTTGTCATGCACAGGAGCCATGTTTGTAGGTCATGGCCACAGTCTTCTTCTTTCCTTGAGGGCATATCATAAGGAAAACAAATTTCCTAGTTCGGGAAATAAGCATGCTTGATTTCTTCACAGTTATCAAAGAGATGGCGGTAGGCAATGTTAGCCACCTATAAAAAATTTTATATCAAAAGGTGGCTAAATCATTTTTGGAGCCTTCAAGAAACAAGTTTTATTGCTAAAAAAATGTTATCTCTTGAAGACTCATCAAGACATCATGCCCTTTGTTTAAATCTTCATTGTTGTTTCCATTGTAAACTCTGAAAATCTGTTGTTTTCCATGAAGAAAAGACTACTGCAAAATTCCATTTTTCCCCTCCCTCCACTCAAAACTAACCTTTATTTTTATTCCCTCTTTTCACATGGAATTCCTCTATTTTCCATTTGTTTCCCATTTCCCCTTCATAAAATCCTCTTTACAAAGTTTAAAACCCATTTTAAAACTTTGTCGAAACCCCCAAATCCATTAAAAACCTTGAAAATTTTCATAAAAAATAAGTGTTTTTGACTATGGACTTAAGCCCCTTTGGGCTAAGTCCTAACCACTTCCCCACCACATGCCTTGGTTCTGGAACCAAACACTAAACCCTTTTGGCGCTTATCGCATCAGAGAAATTCGGAGCACGCAAGTATTTTTGTTTTATAAATCTCTCGATGCGATTAGCCCTTTGTTTATATACCCCCAATCTTATTACTGCTTCATATAACCTTCATAGCCCACAATCAGGCCCTAAACTTTGTTAATAAACCATTCCTAATTGATATTTTCCTTCTTAAATTCATAAAACCCTTTCATCCTAAGTTTTCGTCTAAACCCGCCGGTTCATGTTATTATGTAAGAAGGACCGTTGATCTTATGAGCCGATCAATGGTAAACAGAATCTCACAATGGAGATTTGTTAATGGGTAGATCGAAAAGCCCGACCCTTCCTCTCGATTCCAATTGGCCCTTATACATATGAGCCCTGGGCCTATTGCTTTTCATATAAACCAACGGCCCCGAAGTCGGGCGTCATTTCATATATATAACCCGCCCAACATCATAATTTTTGGTTTTTTATATATTACAAAGGGTCCTGCTCGATCATTGGTCAGATCCCTTCTCCACCATTGATCATTGGGCCAATCCGATGGCCAGTGCTGTATCGCATCAGAAATTTTTCATTGGGCGCGTTAAATATTTCCCCACCTCAGATTGGCGGTTCCCCGATACATCCTCCACCGTCGATCTAATCTGTAGATCGACGGCCCACGATCAATCACTTTGGCGCTTCCATGTTCATTACCCCGCCGATTGCGAAAGCTCTGATTTCATCTGGGCTGTCCACGTGTCTAGATCGGATGGTCCAGAATGCGTCTCCCAACTTTGGTTAAAAATCATGTGCCTCGCTTCATAATGTTTTATGACCAATCTCAGCCATTGATCTATGCAGATCAACAACCCTTATTAACCCTTTCTCTGCCCTTATATTATTTCATCAACCTCGAAGATTGATCTCGACCATCCATTTTTAAAGATCTAACAGCCCAGATTGATCCTAGTAGGCTCTTGTCCTATTGTCTAAGCTAAATATTGTTCTTAAATGTTATTTTTAGTTTATGTTAAGTAGAGATGAACCAAGGAAGTGATGGTGAGCCCTGTCCTTCAGTTTTATCCCAAAAAACTATCTGAAAGTTTCCCCAACAATGTGTTGAAAGGTGTCTAGATTTAAAAGTATCTTAACTGATCTTAGACTATTCTGTGTTATCTTATGTGTTTGTCTTGAAAGTATACAATGTAAGGTAGAGCTAGGGAAGTTTATGGTGAGCCCTCTCCTCTAGTTTCTTCTCCAATAGTTGCTTTTAAAGTTTCCCTTTGTGTTTAAAATATTTTTCTATTGAAAGTGCATCAAAAGCTAGCTAGTTTTGAAGTACTTACCAGATCTTAGATTACTTTTATGTCTCTCTTAAGTGTATGTTGAAAGTAGGATAGTTTCAAAGTACTTACCTGATCTTAGGCTGCTCTTTGTTCTTCATTTGTTTAAATTCCCCTTCTTGTTGTATCATTTCATTCCATAAAATCAACTTTGAAGAGATCCTTAGACATAGATGACTTGCCCCATGGACCACTATTGAACCTTGTTGTTTCACTTAAACCCTATTATGACTCCATAGCCCAATGGACTAAAAACCAGCGTTATATCTATCTTTTTGGCCAAAACTTGTCCCAATTTCTTTCAACTTCACACCTTTGAAACTATTTCCATTGAGGACATTCCACCCAAATAATAATCATGCTCAATCATCCAAAACAAACAAAAAACCCTTGGTCTTCATAACTAGCCTAATATCATACCCAAAACCTTTAAAGATAAATCAATCTTTATACTTTATTGGAGAGATCCCTCTAGTTTGTTCTCCCTGTAGTTTGACTTTTCCAATATTGCAAATTACAGGGAGCTAACAGGTAGTGCTACCTCCTGTATCCTGTACAACTTATTACCCAAAGAAACAATAGCAATGTGAGGTTGAGATTCATACACAACATGTCTCTTCCACAGGTATGGTTGGCCTAATAATACATCACAAACTTCAAGAGGAGAAACA
The DNA here is from genome assembly GCA_034641835.2 of Pinus albicaulis. Classification (NCBI taxonomy): domain Eukaryota; kingdom Viridiplantae; phylum Streptophyta; class Pinopsida; order Pinales; family Pinaceae; genus Pinus; species Pinus albicaulis. Next base: position 380,914,476 of record CM076576.1, on the reverse strand, counting down.
TCACATAATACCTCATCCTAGAAAGGGCTTGATGTTGTAGGGAAGGTGACATTTTTGGTTGACGCGGAGATCTCATCCTTGGTGAAGCCACCCAATGGTATATGTTTGTGGCGATGTTGTGATTGGAAGGCCCAACCGCTTCACGACCTCTTCTGAAATGAGGTTCTTTTGTCTCCTGTTGTTAAAAATGAACTGCATCAGGGAAGCCTTCACCCACATCGAGGAATGGAAGAGGCTCTCCCCATCTTCTCAATATTTGGGTTCTTCTAGATCTTGGTGGTAGCAACGGTGGCACTAGGTTGCACATCAATAATCTACTTCCCTTGTTTATTCCCCTTGTTTGATTCTGACTCAGAGTCGGAACATGCATCTAATTCTAAAGCCTTCAACTCAACCACTAGTGACTTCTTGACCCGACACTTATTTTTGTTGTGAGTGGAGCTCTTATGGAACTCACACAACTTCCCCGCGTACTTATTTGGATTCATGGTTTTGTTCTTCACTTGCAACTTCCACATTTTTTCTGTGGCCAGCCTGCCTTGGCCTTGTACTTTTTTTGTGCTTTGGGGGCGCCTTTCCATTGCTTTTGATTCGAAGATACAAAGTCTTGCTTCTTCTATTTTAATTTATGCTCAATCTTAGTAGCATACCAGTATGCTGTACCAAGTGAGGAGATGTCGAGGAACTCCATTTCCTCCTAGATGTATATGTGTAGAAACCTACGATACCTAACCACCGAATGTTTCTCCGAATCTTTGATACCCAACTATGTGCATAGGGTATGGAACAAATTCTTCATCTCATGCACATCTTGATCCCTTTGCTGCTGCTACGTAGTCCATTATATGTATTTTTACTCATAACTCCCCATGGTGTAGTATTGTTCCTTTATCGTGTCTCGGAAAGAATTCCAAGTGCAACTAAGAAAATGGAGGATTCACCCTCATCATTTTTCTCATAGTAGGTTTCCCACTAGTCCTTGACATGGGGGGAGGCTTTGAGGAGTAAAAAAGAAATATTTTCCCGATTGGAAAAGTCATGAACTGGAAAACATCCTTCTAATCGATTCAAACATCTATCTATGATGTCTTCATATATTTGTCCCTAAAATATGGGAATGTCGAAGTTAAATTGTACCTTAAAAGGAGTGACACCTCTTGAGTGGCTGCTGGATGAAGATGTGTCATCGGTGGGTAGTCATTGAATGATCTGGGAAAATTTATCCATCATCGTTTCCTCTGTTTCTCGAGGGCCTCCTCGAGAAATATTTTGATAATATCTCCTACTCCCTTGTCTTTCTTTTCCTCTGCCATGAGAGGTCATCGGGGTTTCCAGGTCCTCCAGCAAAAAAACCAAGTTTAATGGATATCTTTTCATTTTATGAATACCTTGGTTGGCCATTCTCGATTCTTATATCAGTTGTAGGGAAAGAAACATGACTATCAAGAATGAGCCCTTGTCCAAAAAGATGGTATTATATCCTCCTTCCCAACCTTCCATTTACCATGACCTACCCTTGTGGTTAGAAGATGAAGAAGAACAAGACAAAGTATACAATACCACACCCTACCCCATTTGTACCATAGATATTCTTATTAGATGGGGGAAACCCAATGAGGATGATCTCATTTACCACATCATTCAAAGCAAGCCCCCCACTTCCATTCCACTCAATGACCCAGTGAAAGAATATGAAAACCACCCTTGGATTAAGCTACACTCTATTCACTCAACCTTTGAAGCAACCAAGGTTGTGTAATCTGACCCATCTAAATCCATAAATATTAACTCATCCCTCTCGGCCAAAGACGAAGTGAAACTGTGCCATCTCCTGAAGGAAAACTTAGATGCTTTTTCTTGAGACTACAAGGACATGAAAGGGGTGCATCCTTCAGTGTGGGCACATCATATTTATATTAAAGAGGGATGCAAGCATGTGCATGTTATACAGTATTTTTTCACTGTCCCTGTAATCCCCATCCCAAACATCGAAGGAAAATTGCAATGACAACTTTGTATTGTCATACCATGTTATAAGTGTCATTGCATCCCTTGGCATGTCAAGCACATTTTCTCTGTTGATCATTACTCAAGCATACCCTCAAAAACATGTGATTTTGGGTCAGCGCTGGTAGGACGTTATGGCATGAAACCCATGGATAGATTTACACTGGGTCCCACGCCCATTGGTGCTTTGTCTCAGAAGGGCACCCATGCCGAGTTGTTCTCAATTTTTTTTTTAAAATAGAAACGAATTTTCCATGCCTAGAAACCTCGTAAGTGGAATCATCATGGTTTGTTCGACTAAATAACGTCGAGTTCCTCCCTCTGGCTTCTTGTTTCCTACAAATGTGCTACTCCCCAAAGGGATAGACCTCTCCTCCATCTTATGAGGGATCCCAAACCACCACCTCGTCTGCTATAAATACTTCCTTCTCACATTATTCAGCTAGCTGAAAAGTCATTACTATAGCTGGTGTGTAGAAGAAGGCAAAGAAGAATCCATTGTCGAAAGAGAGTTTAGGCCCGTTGCCTCACCAAGTCTAATCCCTGATGAATGCTTGAGATGCGTCAGATTGAACCAGTAGAAGGAGGCTACAACATCAAGGCATTAAGGTTATAAAATTATTTTCTCTATCATTAATACATGACTAGGTTTTTGGTTCCAATTTTTTTTTAATCATATGCAAAATGTTTGATTCTCCTTGAGAAATCGAATAGCTATAAATGACAGTATGTTTTCATATGTTGTCATCGTTCACTTGATCTTTGTGTAGGTACATAGAAATTATCACTGAAGGACCGCGGCGTGTGAAGACAAAGATCAGAGGATCCCTGCTGCAAGCCATGACAAGAGCGTTCGACCGAGGTAGGTTATCTATCCTAGCTCGTCTTTCATTTATAAGCTAGGTGTCCAAAAGTCTAGCATGTTCCCTTGTTGCTAGACCCCCCCTACGGCTAGAGGGTGTTAGCCCCGTATAAATTTTTGACAAGCAAATAGGGGGCTAAGATTTTTCTGAGCCTTCAAGGAATGCATTTCCTCCGAAAACACATCATCCTTGAAGCCACCTTGTGCCTTCTGATAATCCCTACCTTCAGAGAAGTTTTCCATAGCATGTTCAGTGCCAGAGCATCTTCCAAGCAGATCCATCAAAAAGTGCCTGAAAAAATCTTTCCAACGGTATGCTACACTCTCAAAACTGACTTCTGGATTGAATTTTATGCCTAAGTGAAGTAAAAGCCCTTATATCCCCATATACCCCCTATCCCCCATGTTTCCCTTTTAACTTTACGTCTAAAGTTTTAATATTCCCTTTTAAAACCCCCTTTTCCCCTTTTCCGATTATAAGTCACATTGTAAATCATTTTAAAACAAATATGTGATTTATATAACGACTTCCCCTCCATGCTTGTTAAAACCTCTTATTTCAAAGGTTCGTATATATATATATATATATATATATATATATATATATATATATATATATATATATATACTCCCCCTTTGTTATATAACCACTTCCCCAACCATACCCCTTAGAAATTTATTATAAACCAATATTAAAGTTTATTATAAAGTCCCCATTGTGTCAAACCACTTCCCCTTTCCATACCCCGCCGTGCATTTCAATAAACTTTATTATAAAGTTTATTATATATAAAAACCCCGCCGCTTATAAATCACAATCGCAAATCATTTTCAATCGCATGTTCCATTGTATATGCTTTGATCACTCATCGCAAATATTTGTGATGCAATTGATCGCGTCGCAAATATTTGTGATGCGATTGATCGCGACTTCACTCTGATCGCACCATTGCTCCATTCCACCCGATTGCATAATCGCAAGTCTTTTCCTCCAATCCTCGATCACTCCCTCCCTCCGATTGCTCCAATCCTCCGATTGATCGCATCGCAACTTTTGTAACACGCGATGCGATTACCTCCCACTCTCGATCTCCGATTGCGATTAGACCTACCGGGCCCACTGTACTTAACACTTCCGCCTATTCATATAAAAGGGGCTTTTCCCCTTTGTAAATTGGAAAATTGTTATATTTTCGGTTTACAAAGGTTTTCCATTCCCCCTTCCCAATCGCATTGGAAGTTTTGTGTTTACCATTCCATCCCGCCCATCTCCCGATTCTGATTTGTGATTGTGATTAAACCCCCAGTCCCACCACTAAAGGTCCTCCGCCATTCATATCAAAAACCCCTTTTTCCTTTGTAAAGTTTAAAATCTGTTTGTTTTATTATTACAAAGGCCCTTTCCTCCATCGCATCGGAACTTTGTATGGTGTTTTCAATAGCACCCCTTTGCCCGTCCATCCTGATTGCGATTAGTATGTGGGTCCTGCCTACTCCCCTTCCCTTTGTCCCATGTAAAATGAATTTTTCCCTTCACAAAGGCGTATTTTCATTTCAGTTTCATCCAAAAGAAATTTTTGTTAAAATTTTGGTTTTATTAAACAACAAACGGAAAGTCTGAAAGGCTGAGGTATGAAAACTTAGAGGCAGGGCCACAGGAATCAAGGCACAGTTTGAATATCAAATGCACACACAATAGGCCGTATCTGTGTTAATATTAGCAGAATACTTTCTCCAGAGAGACTGTCGGACAGTGTTCTCCATGTTTCCTCGGGCCCTTAAACAGATGAAAGACACTAACAGAAGCTTCTCAAGACTGTCAGAGCTGCAGTAATGAAGGTATGGAGAGGCCTGTGGACTTTCTCATCCAGTGTATCATTTCCATAAGGCTACCACAGAATGCCAGATAGCCAGAAAGGACTTCAAGAAACATCAGAGGTAAATTTCGACTTGACAAAGACTCCCCAAATAGATTACAGAGTACATACAGCGCTATAGAGATATTAAGTAGTATGGGCGTGAAGGATTCCGCCATTCTGTCTTAATGAAGCAAATTTAATGTCATCTACTCTTTGTTGTTCCTCTTCTTCCATAAGAATTCCGGAGAATCTATTGTAATGGTTGTTGTCCAGTTGTCCAGTTGTTGCCAATTGCTATTAGAAGGATTCATTGTGACTATTAGAATAGTTTTGGGAGAAAATTAGTAGAGTAGCTATTATGTAGTAGGCTGGGAGGAGAATTCTGGACTATATTAGCTATTGAGCTCAGTGTACATGACTGGTTTTGCATCATTAATCAAGCATATTTCACAGGATCCTGGTCTATTACTATTGGTGATGTTTTCCTACACTATTTATTACATTTTCATGTTGTTTCATGTTCTGCTGGCTTGCATCAGAAAATGGCATAGGATTTACCCTCATTAGGTACCCTATGTCTCTGCTCTCCTTGCCCTCAATGTTTTCTGCTAAAATGTGTTATCTAAGAATTGATTTCAGTTAATTTAACCAGTGTAGTGGAAGTTATTGTCTGCTAGCTGATGTATGAATTAAATGAATCTGCTCTTAGATGTTCTTGTTAGGTTTAAGCTGGAATATTTGGGAACACTAGGGATTAGAGTTAGCCATGTCCACTAGGATTCTTGTGTGATCAGCTGGCCTTTCTAAGATCTCTTTGTCAACTTATCTCTATTTTTCCTTGGAGCACGCTAAAGCTGACCTGGAGTTAAATGACCTCTGGTCCGATCTATAAGCTACCCCTTTTTCCTTCCTTTGAAAGCTATCCTGACTATGTCCGATCAGGTCTGGAGTTAAATGACCTCTGACCTAGTCTATAGACAGAATTGGATGTCATTCCTCCTTTCACCTTCAATCCTTAATGTTCCATTCCATCATCTATCTAAGAAGATCCTTTAGTATAGATGACTTGCCCTTTGGAAGCCTTGGCTAGTTGTTTGCATGTAATTTCCTTTCATGAATCCATAGCCCAATGGATGGCACTTTCTTGACCTATCCTCTTTGTTGAAACATCCTGCTACCATGTTCCTTTTCTCCCATTACTTTCTCAGTCTATGATCTCATGACCAACCCAGCAACCAACCAACCAAATCATTTAAAAACCCCCCTTTTTTATGCTTCATACCTAGCTTGATATCTTAAATTGAGCCTCAAAGACAACCATTCTTTGTGTTATTGGATAGATCCCTCTCTGGGTCCAGGAGGGCTAGATCCTAGGGCCCAAAATTGGTTCTGATGTTGTCTCATCTTTTGGTCTTGCTAATCTGGCCAAAACATGGGAACTCCAACAGAGGGATCACCTCTATTCGTAGAGGGGATTTTCCTGCTCAATAAATTGGCGACCATACTGGGGATCAGTGCATTTGTCGTCCCTCGTTGTTCATCTAGTATTTTTCTTGTCTGTCCAACTTTGGTCGTATTGGAACTTTTCAACTTTGTGTTGCTTGTATGAATATTTCTAGCCATCATACTTAGTCTCAGAGTGTTAATTCTAGCCTTTTCTGGGTAGCTTTTTATCCTTTCCTTATTTTTCTAGCTCAGCACTACTGTTTCCTTAACAATCGCGCCAATTAGCGTTTGTTGCCTATTTTATAGGTGCGATTTCCCTTGTTCAACGTGGATTATAGTTGAACAATCGTGCCAAATCCTATAGGTTTGGATTTGAGCTTCTTCCCTGAGTTTTTCCAGTGCATATTGCCTCTGGATTGGTTTTTGCCTCCTATATTAGCCCACTTGAATTGCTTTGACTTTCCTGTCTCATTATTTTTTAGTTGTTTGTCCCTCATGTGATTAGTGTTGTTCATCATCCTAGGGTTTCTAGGTGTCTTCTATTACTTGTTCAGCCAGCTCGTCACTGAGCTTTTGAGTTGAGTCTAAGTCAGTATAGTCTTTCATCTTTTTAGCTTTTTGACTGATTGTTTGATATTTTCTTTCAATTCTACGTGTCGTTGGGTCGTTGAACTATGATCTTGGTGTCTGTTTGACCTTCCATCTATCGCCCTGAGCATAGATCACATTGCTCACTGATTCTATTTGAAAGTCCTCTTTTGCGTGAAGGAATTCATGTCTATTTTGAGTGTATTTTACATTCATATTGAATTGCTCTCTTTGTTTTTTATCATTTCGTTCGATTTGATCAAAAATAATATTCATTCTGTCTTTTAGTGTAATAGTGCATCATTGCTTCTCATTCATCTAAAAGAACAAAAATTGCATTCTTTCTCTCTATTTGAAAATGAAAAGAATTCTTTCATTAGTAGCTTTCCCATTAAAAGTTGAACAACAAGAGAAGATCCTTTTGTTTTCTGCTTTGGTTGTGTTAGAAGCATTAGGAAAATTTCTTCTCACATTTAGTTTCTTGTTGCTTCATTGTGAACTTCTATCCCTCTCTTAGCTAGCTATAAATCGAATTGGAATTATTTTATTTCGCATGCAGTTGTGCATAAGAGATTTGAGGTTACATTCGGTAAGGCCTTGAAACTGCAACATAATTTCAAGATCATCTTTAAAATGAACTCAATCAACCTAAGGAAGCATTGAAACTTAACGCTCACATTTAGAGGCCTAGGCTAGTGATGTGTTCTAGCATTGTTAAACCTAGTAGTTGTCGTTTGCCATCTGGCAGTAGACAGCACTAGCATGGACTTGTGCTCCCCATACCGTTGAGTATATAAAGGGAGACCCTTATAGGTTGCAATCCTTTATCCATAGGAAGCTGAGTCTTCTACCATATAACCATGATACACTCAACACAACTTTCCGGGAGAATGCCTACACGTACATTAAGTCCTTGGTCATTTCTCTTTCATTTGATCACCAAGGTGTATATGAAGACATGCTGTTGGATGGATTTCATTGTTGTTTGATCTAGGTTAGTGCCTTGAACATCCTCTTTCCTTTAGTAATCACTTCATTTCCAATTTCTACAAATTTTTAGGGTTTTGGGGGCCCTAGGGTAAATTTTTTTGAAAAAGAGGGCAACACACCCTTGAATGTCGAAACCTGTGTCGTATAGTAGCTAAATGGAAGCTTACTTGCATACACAATGCACTGTATCCTATTAGAGCCTGCGTTGGGTGCAATCTATATTCTTGATTTTTGCATTATGCCCAAATTTTGCCCCATTTTTGCATTGAATGGTATCTAATGGTCTTTATGATTTTATTTCAGGTTTCCATCGGGTTACAATGACGATTACATGGAGGGAAAGAGAACATGAAGAATAGGATATGATTTCCCTAAATGATCCGGGCATGGTAAGAGCCCTAAGAGATTGTGGATTGTTGAAGTACTTTTAGTTGTCATGGATGAGACAACAAATAGAACTCTTGGAGTTCTTAGTTTGAGCATGGGATCCAACTATTGAGGCATTTCAGATTAAGAACCAAGTGGTTCTCATAACATTCAAGGATGCATACTTTCTTACAGGTTTGTCGAGGAAAAGATTTCCTATTTCACTCTCAGGGTCTATTATTGGAGGAGAGATAGTGAGAGATTATGTTTTGCAACATTTTTATCCAAGAGCAGAGTTAAGAAAATATGGAAAGATAAAAATTCAGGATGTTAGAGATTTTCCTTTGAGAACTATCCTTTTCATGATTAAAAAACTAGCTGGCACCATTATACTACATGTAGCAAATATATTGTATATGTAGTATGCGCTAGAGTGTATGGAGCCAACAGTCTTCAATTGATCTGAAGCTGTACTTTCTCAGATAAAAGAACAACTAAACAAAGAAAAGGGAGGAAGGAAGAATAATTTCAGTTATGGTTCTATCCTCATATCATTTTCCTTAGAATGGATTCCACTGATGCAGCCACAACATGTGACACTGGATATATCTAATCCTAGAGATCCGATAATGTAGAGATGGGTGGAACTAATGGGTAGGCATGCAAGCCAATCTACCATTGTGTTCTCGACTGCATTCTTCACTTGGTTCAGGTGACAGATTGTCGCCATCGATGAGTATGCATACACAGGCGTTGATTTCCAAGGAGATCCAGACTTAGCATTATTAGAAGGCGCTCAGTGGGGTGCAATAGGTAAGAATGTTATGACCATGTATTTTGATTTTCCTAAGTTTCATACAATGTTTTTGTATTTTTATGTTTTTCCAAAACTAAACTAAATGTTTGATGTAATGTAGATGTTGGTCGAGTTCAACCGGTGGAGGAACTATAGCATGCAACAGATGATCTAGTAGAGAGGTCTGTCGGGAGAGAAGTCCTTCAGGATTTTTGATATGCCTGAGACTCTGACTAAGCTTTGGCAACACATAGATGGTTTGACCTTCAGGATTCCAGATTACTGGATCGAAGAGTTACCCATGCAACTGCAATGTCACACCATTGGGCTTCCTAAGCATTGGATGCAGTTTCTACGTAGGATAGCTAGATCTATAGCATGTTACCATGAGAACCGCTAGTTTACTTTTGACATTTTTCATACATTTTGAGGTTAGATGACCAATGTGTCTCGGGCACAAATTTTGAAAAAAACCTATAACTATCTATCTATTTGATTTTAGTGTTTTCCTATGTTTATTGTGAAAACCTATTCAAATGATGTGAATGTTTTCTTTACATGTGTTGCAAATGTCTGTCTAAAACTTGATTAGCCAAAGAATCAGTTAATGTGTTCAAATTTTTGGAAATGTGTTGATATTGAATAAAATCAAAGAGTCTTTCCGAAAGTCAGACTCTAAGGAACAAAAGATGCAGTGTTGAATTTCTAACAGTATAAACACTAGTAAGTTGCAATACCATGAGTTGTGAGTCTAACCTTATGATAATCTGGTTAATAGAAAATGAAATGGCATTAGAGAGAAGTTAGATCAATGCGCTATAATTAGCAATATTGTTCGTCGATCTACCAATACAAATCTCTTGAAAACTCACTAACTTGTTGTTCGGAGAGAAAATGGCCCATGCTGCAGAGGATATATTCTGTGTACTATGACTAGCACCATTAGCATATCCAAAAAATGGTTCTAAAGATTCAGACATCTATGATGAAATGTAAAGTGGATTACTAACGCCGAGAAAAACTCTAAAAAACAAACTAAGATAGTGAATGCAAATCAATGACATATATATACAATATAATATAAAAAATCACTACGCTCATGCTTAAGCATATTAACGTTTTAGATACAACCCATTTATGGGCTGCGCCAATGGAATTCCATCGTAATCAACTGACTCATAGGCACCCTTAGCAAGAACAATTTTGACAATATAGGGACCATGCCATAATGGCTCAAATTTTCCTATACCTATTACATCAGCTTCCTGATCATAAAGAAGGACCAAGTCTCCCTCTGAGAAAATGTGAGGCTCGACATTTTTGTCGTATTGTGCCTTTATATGTCTCTTATGCACTTCGTTGCCAATTGGGCTTCACAACGAGTTTCATCAAGATGGATGAGGTTAAGGAGATGTGCTTCTTCTTTTGAGGTGTCAGGTAGCAAGTCAATTGTGAGTTTCAATGACGGTTTTTCACATTGGATTGGTGTTGTGGTGGATTTGGCACATCAGTGTATGAAATCGCACGAGCTTAGAGAGTGTGGTCTACTCTCTAAACTATTGGTAGCAGGCAGTATGTGGGGGGAGCTCAAAAGCATAAAACTTAAATGAAATAATATGCTGAAGTATGCTCTGGTTAAAAAACTAAAATAAAAAACACAAAAGAAGCTATATAGAGAGTTCCAAACAGTAATAATGCAAATGATGGCTCGATGGCCTCTTCTTATTGAATGCTTGGAATAAAAGATAATCTTACTCGCTTGCCAAAGGGCCCCTAGGCAATGGCTTTAGGTCCTGATGCAAGGATGTTTGTCTTTCAAGTTCTGCCTTCTGATGCAGTCTAACTCTCTCTCTCTGCTATGGTGGACTAAGATGTTGGGTGGCCAACCATCGAGTCCTCTTTAGCTCCAGCTCCTTGGGTGACACACAATGCTGGTGTTGCTTGGGAAACTTTGGCCAGCATAACCTTGTGATCACCATTTTTTCATCTCTTGGTGCATTTATATAGGTGAGCTTCAAATCCTCCTTCCCTCCCTTGGTACATGATGGATGGTGACCCAAGGGAGAGGTGTGATTCCATTGTGTGATCAAATATTATTTTGTGTGCTCACATAATGTCTAAGGAGGCACTGGTGGCTGTCCTTAGGTGGTTTTCACATGAGTAACTATCCTTTGCTTGTAGTGGTCCTGGAAAGTGAATTTTTTCTATTTCCAGGAATGCGCGCTTTTCAGGCAAAAGGGCATGCATAAGGCACTATTCTTGAAGGAAAAAGTGCGCATTTGAGCATTTATGACTAGTTCAAATTTTATTTTCTCAAAACCTTAGAGATTTTAAATACTTCTTGATTCCATAATGTATTCCTGTCCTGTAAATCCTTGGGCTCAACATTAATTGATGTCGTCTTCTGCTATTCGATTTTCCATTATTAACAGTTGCCCCCTAATGTGTGAGGTATAGGAAGAATTGTATAGATGAAATACATTATAGTTTCTTTTTTGTATCGTATGCAGAGAGAGAGAGAGAGAGGTCTGTGTATACTTTCGGAATAGACAACACCTTGCACCATTTCCCAGATAACCATGGCCTAAGGGACCCCCTGCAAGTAGACAAAATATACAACATATTACAAAATTTAATGAGGTGGGCATGTCCCATGCTCATGATGCTATGGCTAGTTAAACAAAATTGACAGATACATGTGTTGTCTGTGCCACTACTAAGGTATTGATGCTGATGGTTGTTGACGACGACTGCTGATGCCCTTAGGGGTGTTTTTTTTTTATGATAGGTGGAATTTGGTACCCATATGCGTAATCTTGGTATGGCATATGACTATGCAATGTATGCATATGTATTGGCTGGGACATTCTCGTGTAAGCGTTGTTGTTAGAGATGCTTATAAAGGCACGGGTCTTCGACGGATCTTCATGAAAGTGAAATGGTTGTAAGGTACCTTACCATTGTGACATGAAAGCTTTTGTTGTAGTCAAATGTTAAGAGGATTGATGACATCTATGGACAATGATGTCTCCCATAGTGCCACCCGAGGATACCCCTTTGCATGGGGAGGGGTCTTCCAAGGTACCGCTTCCTTTTTGGAAAATAGGTGTTGAGGTCGAAAAAAGGAAGCCTTAACTGAACCATAATAGGTTTAACATAGGCATGTTGGTGAGCAGTAGTAGAAAATGGATGATGGGGATTTAGTGGCTCGAGGTTAAAGTATACTTGAGCAACTTGGCGGTAGTCAAAGGTATTTCTGAAGGGAAAAGTCCCTGGAGTCGGTAGGACTTCTAGGGCGGGCATGAAATGGCTATGATTGTCGTAATGGTGAGTGCATGGGGGAGAGATGAAATACTTCGACCAAGGGAGATGGGGGACTGCTGCCATGGGAGAAAAGGTGAAATATGAGGGTGAAGTGGTGAATGAAATTGTTTGTGGTCTTTGTAAACTTACCAAAAGAATAAAATAATAGGGTTTGGTTTATACAAAACACAGATACGGGTACCCCAAAACATGAAAGAGGGTCTCTCACTAACAGTGTGAGGATGGTGTTTTGTTGCAGGTAGGGATCCCATTGGTTGGCCTCATGTGTGGGTTTGATGAAGCGGAAGATGTTGTAGATGGGTTTATGTTGATGGAGGTATGGTGGGCCAAATGTGGTGCATGGAGGTGCGGTTTCATTCTGCTTGTACAACCCTATCGTCTGGGAAGGGGGTTGAGTTAAAATGGTGAACTTGACCTTATGCATGATAGATGGATGGGCATGAGGTGCTTCCCAGACTAAAATGGTATGGCCATGGTGTCACTTGTGGGGTGATGTATGGTCTACTTTGGATGACGATCACCATGGAGGGTAGGCTCTACCGACCATCGTGAATGTTTATGATATGCAGGGTGAGGTGATGATAAACATGGTCAGGTATGAGGACCGTATGGTTTATTTATAATGGAGAAATGATGTCAGGATATGCAAAGTTTTTTGGGACTCTATCATGTTGAGGGTAAAATGATACTTGCTCCAGAACTTTCAATGGGTGGCGCTATTAATGGTTTGCAGGTTCTTCCTGCAAAAACAACTACCTCAAGTGAAATCATCTTCTTTTCATCTAATATTATCGAAAAACATGGATTTTGGAAAGGAATATGGGAGGGTGCATACCTGTCAGCGCTTGAAAAATATTTCTTTGGAAAGCAAATGTGGGGCATCGCTTTTGCTTGTCATGGTATACTGATGATTGTGCAACTTATGGTTTGTAGAATGAACCTTCTGATCTCCTGTTATGGACCTCCAAAGTTTTGGAAAAGGGAAATAAAAATGGGATTATAGCCCTAATCCTATTCATTTGTACTTGCTGATTTTTGGGAGATCAGAGGTGATAGCAGAGCCTTTCTTGCCGTTGTGGTCACTGTACCAGGGATTAGCGATATTATGTCGAGGTGACTTCCATGACGTCTTGCATTTAAATTTTTTCAATTTGGTGATGTCGGGGGCTATACAAATTAGGTTTATATGACCTCTAAGGGGCTTTTTGCCCTAGATTGCGTGGGTGATCTAGGCAAAGAGGCACCCCCCTTACGCCTATTTTGGAGGTACAACCATGCGAAGGCACGTTGTTCCTTCCTTTTTGCGTGCAAGGGCATGCCTATAAATGAAACAGGCACTCAAGGGCAATGTTTTTGAAAAAACCTGGGTTTTTTTACTGTCCCTTATGATTTTTCTCCTTTGTACTGGTGGGTACCTATTGCTTGGTAGGGTGGTGTGGAGAGAATGATATTGGCCCGAGATCCAGACCGCTCTGGCTGTTGATGCTGGGGCGCGCCGTTCGTTGGCTGCATGGGGCCTCCTGAAATTTGCTGAAAACGAGTTCCTCTAGTCACAAGACTGACTGTTACATTATATCATACAACATTGATGCAGGGGGTGCAACATGTTAGTCCTGCGGGGGACGAACTTGATTATCTGTTCAGAGATGGATATTTAATTTTTTATCGAATTACTGCCTCAGGGCGAGGCGTTGAGGTATCCACTTCGTACTGGATGGGTGACCATGGATAGGTTCTGGAGGAGGCATTGCAGTGGTGCGCCTCTTATTGAGTGGTGCATCAATATCGCCTTAGTGAATGATGTGGCTGAGCGGTGTGCTCTGGCCATTATTGTGCAACTGGTGGGGTAATTTGCACCTTATTAGGCATCAGGCCTACAGGTGGGGGTTTTACGCCATTTGAGGAACGGGCATTTTTTCGATTTTTCCCGCTTATGCTTTGATGGTATGGTGTTGCAACTGAACAGGGTCCAACGCAGATCCAAATCATTTGCAAACGCTAGAATTTTTTGCAATATTATGTACGAGAGGGTCGTGCTGCAGAGGCTCGTGGTGGATGTGCCTATTGGGGGGCCGAGGGAGCCATGCATGAAGAGGTGGGCTCCTGTGATGCCACGCGACGGTGGTGGCATGGTGGGTCATTATTGGAATGACATGACGGAGGCTTGATTTGAGGCCAATCCATAGATTCTTTTTCCATACCCTTACATGGGGATGGACTCTCAGGGTGATCCAGATATTAGTCTCCCTTTCAATTATGTTTGGGGTCCCACAGGTATGTGTTATATTTTTTCATTTTTTGTACTTGAGTTTTTTTATTGACACTGACATTCTTTTGGTTACTCGTCCAGATGTTCTTTGAGGTGGGCCTTCGTGACTATTGGTGTAGACCACAAGCCTCCCCCACGACCCTTTGGCTGATGGGGAGGACAATAATGAGTGGACTATGTTTAGGTCCCTATATTACTAGTATAGTCCCTTATTGTTGTTAGTGTAACCCATTTTATTGTTATTATTGTACCCTTGTAACCCCCATTTTGTTATTATTGTGCCCTTAAATTATTATTGTTAGGTCGGCTAGGATTACATTGTGGCCCACTAGGATACATTATGGCCCCATGGACTCCTATATATAGAAAGGAGGTTTTGTAAATTGTATCATCCAAGAATTGTTCATTTATGTAATGTATTGGAGGTTGCCCCCTTGAAGTGGCTTATTTCTAAGGCGTTGATATCTCTTTTCTTCTATTTTTGGAGCTGTTTACACAACATTTGGTATCAGAGCTTTGGATTCTAGGGTTTCGCTGCTCCAAACAGGTCATTGTGGAATTTTCGCTATAACTTTTTTTCTACGACGTTTTAGAAGCTGAAATTTTTAGGGTACGAAGCAGAAATCCTGAGGAAGATTGCCTAAAAATTTCAGCGCTTGGTTCACAAAATTTTTGGAGATATAATATGTGGAATTTAGGTCTTTTTTCAAGCTCCTAAATAGGTCATCATGGAATTTGCGCTATAATTTTTTTTCTACGAAGGTTCAGAATTGGAAATTCATATGGTGCGAAGCTAATATCCTGAGGAAATTTTTCAAAAAATTTCAAATCTTGGTTCGCAATAATTTTGGAGATATGATCTGCGGAAGGTAGTGCTTTTTTAGGCTCCTGAATTTCATCTCAAAGAGGTGATCGTGGGAAAAGTTCAATACCTCTCTCTCTGGGGATTAGATTGGAGTGCCGTAAAATGTGGTCACAAGTAGACATACTTTAGTTTCTTAGCTATCAATTTCAGAGACAGAGGATGAAATAGTGACACGTGCTAGGTCGTACAAGTTCGCTCTACTGAACCAGTCCGGAATTAGGTCATTGTGGGAGATTGGACACAATTTTGTCTTGGAGAATCAAAATTAGGTCAGACCTGTGGAATTTGAAAGAATCTTTAGAGGGCTACTACAAGGCTGAATTTTGGATATCAAAGATTTTCAATTACAGAGATAATTTAATTATGTGTAGTATAAATACGAGTAAAAGATATTTATTTTCGAATTATAGTCTTGTTTGAAGAATCAGTTGAATTGATTCAAGGAGCATCTTAATAAGATAGATATCGTATTGGATTCTAAAATGACTAAAAATAAACTAACGCATTATATTAAGCCTTGAGGAAGGCTCTTACTATGACTCATGAAGATGAAGAATTGCAACTTTGATCTATCAAAATTACAAGAGCAAGTGCAACAGATTTCACTCTCGCAAAGAGCAACAAAAAATGAAATGGAAGTTTTGAAGAAAGGCGTGGAAGTGAAGATGGACGGTTTGAAGAAAGGCATGGAAGCTAAGATGGATGGCATGGATGCTAATATGGATGGCATGGAAGCTAAGATGGATGGCATGGAAGTGGGCATGGAAGCTAAGATGGATGACATGAAAGACAACATGGAAAACATGAAGAATGATCTAAAAGCATACATGGAAGGCTTTATGACAAGCTTAAAACAAGAAATGATTCCTAATGGTGGAAATATAGTAGAAGAACCTCATGATGAGAACAAAATAAATGTTAATCGTGATTTCATAAACTCTAATGTTGGCGGGAAGAACCACCATATTCCAAAAATGGATATGAGGAAGTTTGATGGAAAGGATCCTGTAACATGGATACTACAGATGGAGCAATATTTGATCTCCATAACGTGCAAAACACACAAAAGGTACGCATTGCAACTTTACATTTAGAACAAAATACATTTGTATGGTATCGATGGCTTTGCTCCCGTAAAAAAATTGTCACTTGGTCAATTTTTACTGAGGAAATGATAGCACATTATGAGGATACAAAGAGAAACACCTTCTTTAGCCAATTGATAAATCTCAAACAAAAGGGTTTAGTGGGGCAGCACATTGAGGACTTCCAAAAATTGAATATAAGGGTAACTGATATTCTAGAGGAACACAGGATTGATCTCTTCATAAGCACTTTAAAGGATAACATCCAACATGAAGTTCGCATTTTGGAACCTGATTCATTGAGGAAGGCATTCAGGTTGGCAAGAAAAGTTGAATGTAAAATTATGGTGACAAGGAAGCCTACCACTCAATTCTATAAAGAAGCAAGTGTTGCTACGCCTAGATTTCCACAACCTACAAGGTTGAAACCACAAAAATTGGAAGAAAAAAGAGCAAAAGGGCTTTGCTATAGTTGTGATAGAAAATACACTAAAGGTCATAAGTGTGCTGAGAAGAAATTATTTTACATAGATTGTGAAGAGGAAGAAGAAAATGAACAAGAAGAGGATATACACCAAGAACCAGCCCTAGAAGAGGAAGAAATGAGTCCGACCATATCGTGTAATGCATTGGTAGGAATTACCACTCTCAAACTCTCAAGATAGAAGGACATATCAAGAAGAAAAAGGTAATAGTGTTGATTGATTCAGGTAGCACCCATAATTTTATTCATTGTAAGGTAGCCAAGGAATTAAATTGTTTCCTATACCCAGCACCAGAATGTCAAGTGATGGTCGCAAATGGAGGAACTATAAATTGCTCTGGAAAATGCCATAATATCAAGCTAACCATGGGGGAATATGTATTGACTAGTCCAATGCTTGCCATTCCTATGGGAGGTGCTGATGTTGTACTAGGATTACAATGGTTACAATCTTTGGGGACGGTAGCTTTTAATTTTCAAGAACTTTTCTTGAAATTTTATTCAGAAGGAAAGGAAGTCGAATTACGGGGTATTGCAGGGAAGCCAGGAAGGATAATAAGCTCTAATGTCATAACAAAGCTTCTAAAGAAAGAACAACAAGGTGTAATTGCACAATTATGCTCACTAGAAGTTCCAACATCAAAATCATCTATTTCTGCAGATCTCCAACAAGTCTTGGACAATCATTCCAAGGTGTTTGAAACTCACAAAGGACTCCCACCTATTCGTGATCATGATCATGCTATTCATTTGATTCCAGTAAGTGTTCCTCCAAACATCAGGCCTTATAGATATCCTTACTTCCAAAAGAACGAAATTCAACGTATGATTGCAGAAATGTTAGAGGCGAGTATAATTCAACCTAGTCAAATTTCTTTCTCTGCTCCTGTAGTATTGGTACACAAGAAGGATGGATCATGGCGAATGTGTCAGGATTATAGGGAGCTCAATAAGCTCACCATTAAAGACAAATTTCCCATTCCTGTGATTGATTAATTATTGGATGAATTACATGGAGCAATTTATTTTACCAAGTTGGATCTTCGTTCAGGATATCATCAAATTAGAATGAAGACCGAAGATATTCCAAAAACAACATTTCGAACTCATGAGGGTCATTATGAATTTTTGGTCATGCCTTTTGGCCTTACCAATGCACCTTCTACATTTCAAGGGTCGATGAATTCCATTTTCAAACCCTTCCTTAGAAAATTTGTGCTAGTATTTTTTGATGATATACTAATCTACAACAGGTCTTGGAAGGATCATGTTCAACATGTTGACATGGTGCTCAAACTATTGCAGGAGAAACAATTATATGAAAAAACATCCAAATGTTTCTTTGGAGTACAAGAGGTGGAATATCTGGGTCATATTGTATCTCACGAGGGTGTTAAGGTAGACCCTAACAAAATTAAAGCCATTAAGGAATGGAAAGTCCCCACAACCATAAAGCAGTTGCGAGGATTTCTTAGGTTAACAGGGTATTATCGCAAGTTTGTTAAGAATTATGGGAGAATAGTAGCACCTCTAACAACATTATTGAAGAAAGATGCATTTTCATGGACTCCTGAAGCAACTAAGGCCTTTGAACGTCTTAAAGAGGCAATATGCCTAGCACCGGTCTTAGCTACACCAGACTTCACAAAAACCTTTATTGTGGAATGTGATGCCTCAGGAAATGGAATTGGTGCAGTTTTAATGCAGGAAGGAAGACCCATTGCTTTTGAAATTCGTCCAATAAAAGGAAAGTATTTACAGAAACCTATTTATGAGAAGGAAATGTTAGCAATACTACATGCGCTAAAGAAATGGCGAACATACCTAATGGGAAGACACTTCAAGGTAAAAACTAATCATGATAGTCTTAAACACTTTTTGGAACAAAGACTATTGTTAGAAGAGCAACAAAAATGGGTCACAAAGATGTTGGGTTATGACTTTGAAATAATCTACAAAAAAGGAAAGCTTAATGTTGTTGCAGATGCACTCTCAAGAAAGAATGAAGAGGTGGAAGAATTGCTTTGTGCCATTTCTATTATCTAACTAGATTGGATAATCGAAGCAAAAGATGAATGGAAGAAGGACAAAGATGTATGGACACTCATTCAAAATTTGCAGTAAGATCCTAGTACATCTGATACATTTAGTTGGAAAAATGATTCCTTATGGTACAAAGATCGCTTATATCTTTGTAAGGATTCCTAACTAAAACAAAATATTCTTCTGGAATTGCACACTTCTCCTTTAGGAGAACACTCAGGATTTTTAAAAACTTACCACAAGGTGAAGAAAGCATTTTTTTGGGATGGCCTTAAATCTGATATTCAAAAGTTTGTGGCGGAATGTTTGGTTTGCCAGTAGAATAAAGTGGAAACAATTAAGACCCCAGGGCTTCTACAACCTTTATTCATTCCAAGTCAACATTGGGAGGAGATTTCAATGGATTTTATCACATGTTTACCTAAGTCCGAAGGAAAGAGTGTCATCATGGTGGTAGTTGATAGACTTACCAAGTATGCACACTTTTGTGCATTATCCCATCCATTTAAAGCAAGTATAGTTTCTACTACATTTATGGACACAATTCAAAAGCTACATGGAAGCCCAAGGCTTATTGTGAGCGACAGAGATCCCATTTTTACTGGAAATTTTTGGACGGAGTTATTTTCTTGTTTGGGTACTCAATTAGCTCATAGCTCATCTTATCATCCTTAATCCGATGGTCAAACTGAGATAGTAAATAAATGTTTGGAAGGATATCTTCGTTGTTTTGTATCTGATAAACAAACACAATGGGTCAAGTGGTTACCTCTCGCTGAATGGTGGTATAACACTTCCTTCCATACCGCAGCAAAAATGACCCCATTTATGGCACTTTATGGATATCATCCACCATCCATCACATCATATTTAAGGGAAAATTCGAAGGTTCAAGCAGTAGAAGATCACATTGAGCATCAGCAAGAAGTTCTCCAACTCTTAAAGGATAACCTAAATTTGGCACAAAATCGAATGATACAACAGGCAGATCAACATCACAGTGACAGAAGTTTTGATGTAGGAGATTGGGTATTTTTACGACTACAACCATACAAACAAATGTCCCTCGAGCATGCAAAGAAGGATAATAAATTATTTCCAAATTACTATGGTCCTTACAAGGTGTTGCAAAAGATTGGTACTATGGCATACAAATTGGAGCTTCCTGCTTCTTCGCGAGTACATCCAATTTTCCATGTTTCATGCTTAAAGAAGGTTATCGATGAAAATATTCCAGTTCAAACAATATTACCAGAACTTGATGAGGAAGGAAAAATCATATTGGAACCTGAAGCGGTCACGAAAACAAGAACTTGACAACTACGGAATCGATCAATTTCAGAGTATCTCATCAAGTGGAAGAACTTACCCACTGAAGATTCTACATGGGAGGATTAGAATTTTATACAGAAGCACCCAGAGCTACTCAAGTGTTGAGGACAACACTTTTTTGAAGGAGAGGGGCATGTTAGGTCCCTATATTACTAGTATAGTCCCTTATTGTTGTTAGTACAACCCCCTTATTGTTATTATTGTACCCTTGTAACCCCCATTTTATTATTATTGTTAGGTCAGCCAGGATTACATTGTGGCCCACTAGGATTACATTATGGCCCCATGGACTCCTATATATAGAAAGGAGGTTTTATAAATTGGATCATCCAAGAATTTTTCATTAATGTAATGTACTGGAGGTTGCCCCCTCGAAGTGGCTTATTTCTAAGGTGTTGATATCTCTTTTCTTCTATTTCTGGAGCTGGTTACACAACAGACTAGGCAGGGGTGCCAATGGACCTGGCAGGGATGGTGCTAGAGCTTCTAGTGAGGGTAGCAGCTCTACTACAGCTGAGGTAGTAGCTGAGAGAGCTCGTGCAAATGCGGCTGAGGTGTGCATCGTAGTACTTACAGCTTAGGTGGAGGCTCTAGACGACTTCCAAGGTCTAGTGGACCATTTGACCCATGGGATGCCTGCCCGAGGTTTTATGGATGACTTCGAGGAGGCATGGCTAGAGACAGTGATGGCCCGTTAGAGGGACTACTAGCCTACTCTACAACGGGTAGCTATCGTAGTGGAGACAACAGTTCCAGTGGTAGCACCAAGAGCAGTGGTGGGCCCAGATGCTCCTCTTGAGGGGGAACCCCCCTAGAGTATATTTGTACACAGGGAGAGCACCCGTTATGAGGATGCTTCCCTTATTTTTGATGACCTCTGTATTTCTGGGCTGGCCAATGGGTCAATGCTACTTTTTTGTACTCTGATACACATATTTTTTGATATATATATATATATATATATATATATATATATATGAGAGATCTTTTTGCGGCTCTACATGGTGTGGTGTCTATTTCGGTTTATGCATTTTGTGTTATGCTAATGGATATACATGTTTTTGGCTTTTTATGTATGGTGGTTTGCTTGTGATGCATTCCAGTCTATGATATTTTTATCTATGCGATCAGCTATTTGGTTTTGATTCCTTGATACATGTGAGAATGTAAATATAATCAAATTGTCTGCTTAATTTTCTGGTACACAAATATTTTCTAAATAGGTTTGTGTCTCTAGTTTCAAATTTTTGGTTTAACAGTGAGACTAGTAACTAGGAATCTAGGTAGACATGCATATGGAAGATGCCCTGGTGGAGGGCCTCGCACATAATTCTGATAACAACATCATATTCTGCCTGATTATTGGTTCCTGATCCAATGCACACGTTGTTTTAACACAGTGGTGATTGGTCGGGGTAGTAGATGACCCAGGCGACTGTAGCTAAGTTTTGAGACTATCATGATGCTTCATCAGCAAATCTGAAATAGGGTTCAAGTTGGTGATTCATGGTGATATTTTGAGCACGTTTAGGCTTTTTTGGGTCAAAAATATTTTGGTATTGGGATTTTTGCGTACTCTAATTCTAGGGGATTAGGGCTATAGGGGCCCTTATGGGTATAATCTCTTGAGGCAGAGACTGTTGATGGGGTTAGTGAGGTAGGTCCCATCATGTTCCGTCAAGATGTATGCCCCCTACCAGAGTCAATGTTTGATGATATAGGGCCCTTTCCACAGGGTTTTAAACTTTCCTGGCCCTAAGGCTTCTTTTGCGACATCATAGCGAAGGACTAGCTCTCCTTCAATAAATGAGTGAGGGATGATGTGGTGGTCAAATGATGATTTTACCCCTTTATTATGGGCCTCATTGTGTTGCAGCGATTTTCAAGGGAGGAGATGGCCATGTGATAGATGTCCTTCACGAGGAATCATCAGCGCTGTCACTATGGAGGATGGATCCATGTAGGAGCTCTGGGTTGTTGGTGGAGTATTCCCAGGATCATTTTTCTTATATGTCATTAATATATCAGCATATGAGGAGATGCAAAAATCAGGTGTAGATGGAGGAGATACATAACTCCTTGGAGGAGTTAGCACAACCATCTCTCTTCTCTTTGAGAATGGGAGGAGACTCACTTTTGAGCCACTCCATTTGCATGAGTCATACTTATGGTAAGGGTATTGATTACTTGCATAATGTTTTATATATTCAACCCTTAACCATACATGTATAGGAGGTTGATTGGATTCCATATGATGGTGAATTCCAACTCATCACATATGATATGATTTGGGGCAGCAAATTTCATAACAGTGGAGAAGAGATTCTTGGGAGTCTTCTCTTCATCTTGCCACTAGAAGGCAACATCATTGCAGCCCAAGATCAACATATACTCTGCACTTATCCTAAGTGGAGAGGAGGATAGTGTGGGGTAGGCCATTTTTCCTACCAAGAGAAGATTTCTAGCCCACCTATATTGCAGGAGCCAAAGGTGGAGGGTGATTTATACGAGTTGCAATGTTGGGGGGTAACTCATTTTGTATGAATGATTTCTTGGGGATGGAGGATCCATTTTGGGGGGGAGATGTTCCTCACACATTTCAGACTCCATGCCCTACGTGGAGGTTTTCCAGTCTTATCCTTGTAGTTGCCTGATTATAAGAAACATTTGGGAGGGGAGGACTGTAATATTCCAAATTTTTCTTATAATAAATTGGAATATTAAAATTTTTCTCAATACCTATAGGAGGAGAATAAATGGGTAAGGAAACCCATTCATAAATAAAACATCCATAAAATCCCTCACATTATGAAAGAGGAGCATCATTGGAGCTTGTTTGCACACCTCATGTGTGAAAAGGGTTAATTACAAAGAGGGCTAGGTCATGTTGACCAAGTCAAGCTATGCAATAGTTGCAGGTGTGGCTTGCTTGGGAAGCCAACGAAGTTGCATGAGGAGGAGGAAACCATAATTTGTGTGGGGTCCATGGCTAAGGAGCCTTCATTTGCATAAAAGTAGGGGAGAGCAACCATTTTGGGGTTAGCTTGGATATTTCGAACTGCTTTTCTTTCTACAGTTGCACAACTGTGACAGCTGTGCTATTCTGCACAAGGGATTTCTTCTTCAAGAATTCCCTCCCTTCTTGAAAAGCTCTTGAAGGTTTGATCTTCATCTTCTCCACATATTGGCTCAAGGCCAAATATATTCCTTTCAGTGCAGTGATTCTTGCAACAAGAGCCATTGTGTTGCAGGGGTTATAATGGAGGTTCTCACACTATCATTTTGGAGCTTAGATTTCAGAGGAGGAATATTTTTTGCATCTTGGAGACAAAGGGGAAAGCTCTTCCCATCAGCTACAATGCAGCTCCTCTCCTTGACTGCATTATTTCTGAGTGCAACAACAGTGAGGGGTTGCACCTGTATTGTGGAGGGTGAAATATTTGGTGAAAGGATCAACCTTTCACTCTAGATTTCTATTGGAGGAGTTATATTCACTTTATGCATCATTATTCAGCCATATTCTTCATGTTCTCATTTTAGACTTGCAGTTGCTCCAGCAACTCCGACATTTCTACAGATTTTCCATTTTGTATGTACTTTAGCCAATCCTTTCAAGGATTGTTTATTATAGTTTTTCAGGGGTTGAGATACATTTCTCCCATCTTTCTTGAGCTTCATATTGCTATATCTACATTGTACCATTATTTTGCAGCAGTCCTCCTTCATAGACTACGCAATCATAGTTGGGTATACATATGTAGCAGTGTATTTTATGAGCTTGCACTTGTATACTTGGTGAGGGGATTGCTTCAGCTTGAGTGATCATCTCCTCAAGTTCTTGTACACATTCCTACTACTATTTTATCAATGAGATGGCCATGAGGTTTTATTGTACTTTCTGAAGTTTATACACTCATTGCTATTTCTGATTCATGCTTATGGATTGCTGATCACCAGATTGAGATATCTTGATATAGTCTCAATAGAATAACTTTTCCCTAGTAGGGAATATTTCATAGCTATAGAAAAGGTCTATTAGTGGGCTAGCTAGCCTTTGGATTTCATCCTTTCTTGCAAAGGTGACATATCCAGTAAATTCCCCTACAGTCAATCTCTAGAATAGCCTTGTGATATTTTTGAAAAAGGAATATCTTAAGATATTCCCAACATTGCAGAAATTTTCCCATTTGGGATATTACACTCAATGCTGCTAATTCGGGGTAGTGGACTACTATATGGTCCATTTTCTTGCATAACATGCATGCGGGTGGGTTTCGTGAAGTTCCTGTAGGGGTAACTATGGGTTCCCTACTAGGCTATTCTTCGGCTGACAAGAACATGATAGACCCGCTCATCTCCTGTGCTTGGGTCCCGAAGCTGCCAATGGAGATAGCATCCATATCGTCCTCTTGGGAAAGATGCGCTATGGCTAAGAGGAGGCTAGCAAGGGCTAGCCGGAAGTGAGGTATGTAGTGACAATCCTCTAGTAGGTGATTGTCGGTGCATAACAGGCATGTGAATTGGGTTGCCCATAGCCCCATGTAGTAAACTCTTTCGATTAGATATCATCTGTGAAATAGTTCTAATGCATCACACTCTTCGAGGTAGTGGCCACGTTCATCGCATAGTGTGCAACGTATAATGGGCATCACTGAGGGGTGCTCTATGTATCGGTGTTCCTCTTGTAAGTATAGGATGGTACGCGGCTCGTCATTGATAGACTGGGTGATGGGATCCTCTTGATAGGATCACTCGATCACATGTAAGGCATCCCTATACTGTGGTATTTCTGGAAAGTGGTGGGTATAATGCCCATAGGTTTCACAGAGGGCGCATGCATGATTGGTATGCAGCGGTTTACCTAAAATTTTGGTAGCAAGTTCCTTTTTATGGGAATGTCATTTGGAGGTGCCTGCCTCGCAGCCGAGGAGTGGTTTTGACTCATCTAACTCTAGGCATATGTGAGTAGGGTGTCCTGTGACATCACATATAGCGCAAGCTGATGAATCCCTTTATATGGTGGGGGTCACCACTTTCTTCCCTTTCTTGGCAATTTTTCTTATTGTGGTCACTGGTTTCGAAGTGGGAATTTCCCTTGTGGGGGCGGTTTCAACTACTACTTGGGTAGGTTGGGGCTCCTCGAGACTGGGGGGCTTTAACCCAAATGTAGTAACGTTGGTAGCTGGAGTTCCTGGAGGGGGAACGAGATACCACAATAGGAATTCCAATGATATACTGGGTAATACCAGTGTTGCCAAGACCTGCTGGGAGGTGAAGCCAGGAGGTGGGCAGAGGAAAGGACTTTGGGAGGCAGCGTAGACTAGGGAGGTTGTAGTAGCTGATGCCTCAGTGTCGTTACTGCTTAAGTCCATGCCCTGACTAACCTCGGTGCTTGATGTTGACATCATGCATACTGGGGTCCCTGTAGCATTAGGTGATACCTTAGGGGTAAAAGGAGGATCTCCTAGGAAGGACCCTAGGACGGACGACGGTTTGAATTGGCCAAGGCCATATTCTCGATACCATAAAAGACCATCTGTGGCTATATCTACATAGGGTAGAACCATATCTGTGTTGGCCAAGGGATGCTTTTCAGTGTGCGTCAGCTAGTCTACTGTGATGATTTGATCCTTGTGGGGGAACATCATGATGCGGAAAATGGAGGATGCTATGGTAAACATGGCGTACATGTAACTCCACCCAAGGAGTATATTGTAATCCAAGTTAGCATCCAAGAATTTGATGTCTATGTGGATCATTTTTCTGGCTAAGTAGACTGATAAATTTTCGAAGGGACCAACGGGGCTTGAGGGCCAACCGTCGTATGCTTTGAGTGTGATGATGGAAGGTTTGAGTTCGGGTGCTCCTAAATTTTGCAATACATTCTTTGACATGATGCATGTGGATGCACCCTCATCAATGACACATCAGTGAATAGTGATATTCTGTACCGATACTGGTATCTGGAAGGCGACCATGGAGGGAAGCCTAGGGGTGTCTTTGTCTAAGTCAAAAGCCATCATGCGCATGTCGGCAGGGTCGACGACACCTAATGTGGAAAGTAGGGCTTTCTGTTGCTTCGAGCACAATTGTAACCTCCAAAGTGGACATAGAAATAGGTTACTGGGCTAAATCGTCTACGATGCTGTAATTGTGGGCTGCTTTGGAGTAGTTATCTACTCACCTATTAGCCCCTTTTACCATTTTTGGCAATGGTTCCAAAGGAATATTTGGAATGGTTAAAGGTGCAGTCAGCGTGTTCGTACTAGCCCCTGACGTACTAGTGTCTGGTGGGGTGTCGTAGCTGCGATTCTAAGTTTGGAAAAACATTTCTTCTCCCACCATGTAAATTTCATGGTTTTTTTTCTTGGAATCGTCGGGGTTTTGCTGTTGAGTGTTGATCATTCCTTGATGGGGGAAGGGTTCTTGCATAATCACGGTTGTCTGGGAAGATCCTCCTTGTCCTTGGTTACTCTGAAGCTTTTTAAGCTTAGGGAGTTCGAGGCAGTGGTGAGTATAGTGCTCGTACTCACCACATATTGAACAAGAATGATTTGTTCATAGAGGTGGCCTTTTGCCTTGCTTTTGGGCATTTCTTGGCTCCTAGTTCTGGTTCCAGTTAGAGTTGTCTCCAGTCCGGGATCACGGTGGGCACTGTTGATTGCTGCCCCCCTATCCAGGGTTCCCTTTAGGTTTTTTTTTTACCTTTCTTTTAAACACGTTACGAGGGTAGTTCTCTAGATCGTACTGGTGTGGTTGATTTTGGGATGGCTGCACAAAGTTCACCTGTGCATTATTTTTCTTTGGTGGGTTATGTGCTTGGGACTGAGCATACTTATGTCCCACGTTTGTACCTGGCCATTGGGGGGGAGTTCTTCCATCAGTTTTTCTTCCTGCGTACTAGGCCCCCTCAGCCAGAGGGTAAGGTCCTCCTTGGTGATACACTAGTGCCCTATTAGTCAAATTTTGCTGCTGCATATGATGAATTTGAAATCTAGGTTGAGACATGTTCTGGGTAGACCAATGTGTGTAACCGAGATTCTGACAGCTGCTGCCTAGGTACCCTTAGGTCATTGACCCAATAAGTCCATCTGTAGAGTTCAACATGCCTAGAAATTCTTGATAAGATTATAGGCATGGGGCGTTGGATAGGATATTTTATATGTATCCTGATTGCGTGTAGATCAGTTCAAGTTGTTGGGCTTTACTAATTGTGTCCTCTTCGGATGTGGGGTTATGTTGCGCCACATCCTTTGAAATATCCGCCGTCAGAGTTTTCAAGAATAAATCTAAAAGGACTCGGTTGTCAAGTTGTGCTCTGAGCTGCGACGCCATCTCCACTCATGGAGATGTTCTAAAATATGGGTAGAGGGGGATTGTCTGAAATGAGTCAGTAACTCCATTCCCAAATCCTAGTGAATGGGTAACTGAAAGTATGTGAGGAATGTAGTAGCAAGAGTGCTAAAGGTTTCATGTGAAGCAAGGGGTTGCTCTACATACCATTTTGCGGTCACTCTTGTAAGAGTGCGTTGAAACAACCTCAACTGAACAGCATCATCAATGATACTATTCAATAAGCACCATAGGTGAAAGGTCATTATATGATTCCCTGGGTCTTCTGCTTGCTTGCCTTCAAACTTTGGTATGTCTGAAGGGAGCTTTGTGGGCATGGGAGGCCAATTGGGGTCATGTGCGATGGGGTCATTAGTGAGCTTGGTTAAATCTGATAGATTTAACGTTGCTAAGAAGGGTGACTGAGAGGTTGACGCCATGGTAACATGTTAAGACACGAAGTTCTACTTAGAATGAGGGTTAGTCTATGACATACCCAGTTTTGAATTCAGCTGGCTTCCGGTATGCGATGATGAGGGGGGAGTGCTATGTGGTGTGGTGTTGGGAGACTGGCTAGGATTCCCAACTAAGGTTGCTCCAAGAAAGGAGGAACAAACCACTGTGACAACGTTCCGTCTTTGACACCTAAACGGTGAAAGACCTGGAACCCCTCTCGATAATGGGGGAGGTCCAAAAGATGCCTGGACCGATGAGGTTCCATTGGAATCGTTTGATTGTTGACCAGGTTAGGTTTTGGAATTTTTTTTTTAGGGGATCGAGTCTATGATCATGACAAATTTATGGCCACATACATAAAACAAAGCGAAAAAGAAATGAATTTTCCTTTAATTTAATCTATGTGATCAATCAAGAAAAAATGGTTTTGTTTGTTTGCACGTGATACTCAAAATCCTAGAGGACTTAATACGTCCTCACACACTCAAAAGTAACTAGGCCTTGAGAGGATTTCTTGCGAGTCTTGGCACAACGTCCTGAAAGAGCTAGCAACACCCCTAGTCAGCCAAAGAGAATCAACCAAGGTAAGGGTAGAGGGTCTGGCGCTTGCCTGCACCGTCGCCTATAGGGTAAAGGATGCCATAGATTTGGCCACTAAGAACCATCATCCCACATGAGTGTTTGATTCTTGGGCTTCTTGGTAGTTCGCTAACAGTACGGAGTATCAGTTGGGTCAGGTAGCCCCAAATGATACCGCACGCACTGCACCTAAGCCTAACCCCCTCTGAATTGAGTCTCTGTTGCACTCTGGTTTTCTTTTCTGTGGGATAATAGGTGGATTTTAAAGCTCCCTAAAAATTCAACTTCTATGTTTCAAATGTGAAGCATGATCAAGGCGGATTATTGGATGCCTACCCCCTTGATCCTAACTTAATCTATAATTTCTCTTGTGGCCCCTGTGGGGAGAATTTAGTGAGTTGGTTTAAGTTATTTTTAGGTGTATTTATTTTCTTAGTGGGTGAATGTGTGTGAGCGTATGGTGAAAAATCTCATAATTTGAACATATGGATATCAGTGATCCTTTACAAAAGTCCCCTAGTTAAACTATGTGGCGTTGTTCCTTGCTCAAATAGAAAGCACTTGCGGATAATGG
Source organism: Pinus albicaulis (assembly GCA_034641835.2). Classification (NCBI taxonomy): domain Eukaryota; kingdom Viridiplantae; phylum Streptophyta; class Pinopsida; order Pinales; family Pinaceae; genus Pinus; species Pinus albicaulis. Next base: position 380,885,219 of record CM076576.1, on the reverse strand, counting down.
GTCGCTTCCAAAACCTCCTAGTTAGTCTATGTGAGTGACTAAAGGGAGATGGTGAATCAAAAATATAAAGTGTTCATATGCTTGTCTAGGGTCACCAAATGGTGCAAAGACAGCATAGATTACTTGTTCTAACTTGCAATTCAATCCTAGTCCCGCAATTTCCTAAATGCAAAAATTGAAATTTAAACTAAATAATTTCTACACTAGCTTATGCATGTGTGGTCATGAGCCACTTACTTGGACTAGTTAAACTAAGTGTACATACCAGAATTTGCAAAAAACATAAATTGTTCGGAAAGAAATGGTTAATTCGCCTCCTACTTAAACTATGTGAACACTTTTTACAAAAAACCAACTTGAATGAGAGCTAACTAAATTCCTACAAAAAGCAGCAAAAAATCAGTTCTCAGGAGCTGTGCGGTATCAACACAGGTGTTCGCAGATACATTAGGGGTTGCCCAACACACTTACAAGCAGAAAAAATGCAGAAGATAGGGAGAAAAAATCTCTGCAATTTGCGCGCAAAAACCTCTTGTGGTGGATCTATGACTGGTTCAAATTTGATTTTCTCAAAACCTTAGAGATTTTAAATACTTCTTGATTCCATAATGTATTCTTGTCCTGTAAATCCTTGGGCTCGACATTAATTGATATCGCCTTCTGTTGTACGATTTTCTAGTGTTAACAATTGGTAAGATAGCTTCCAGACCATACACCAATTGAAAAGGAGTAAATCCAGTCGCATTTCTCCCTGAGGTTCGATACACCCACAAGGTGAAGTACAGGATCAAATGCCAGTTTCTTTTACAAAATCCTATCATTCGTTGAAGCATACATTTAAGAATTTTGTTGATAGCCTCAACTTGTCCATTTGATTGTGGATAATAAGGAGTAGAATTATCATATGACAATCCTAACTTGGCAATCAATTCAACCATCATATGGTTGCAAAAATGCTTCCCATGATCTGTGACTATAGCCTACAGGACCCCAAACCGTGCAATAACATGATTAAAGAAAAACAATGTAGCTGTATGTTCTGTGTTGTTGAATGTAGGCATTGCTTCAGCCCATTTGGTAAAATAGTCGACTGCAACAATAATATAACCATGCCCCCTAGATGAACGAGGGTTACAGGTCATGAAGTCAATACCCCATTTTGAAAATGGTCCTACAGATATGACATGATGCATTGGCACTGGGGGTTTATGGATTTTACAATAAAAAATCTGGTATGCATGACAACTTCTGACCACAAGGATACAATCTCAAAAAATTGTAGGCCAAAAGTAACTGGCGCAGAGTATCTTCTGTGCAGTAGCATATCCAGATAAATTTCCACCACAAGCCCCAACATGAAAATCATTTAAAACCTTTTCAGCCTCCTCATGAGTGAGGAACCTCCTTAAAATGGTATCGACACCACAACGATAAAGTGTAACGCCGACGATTAGATAACCTTTGGATTGGTATCAAATACGTAGCTGTTCAGAGTGAGAGGTATCAGGTCAAAAATTTTGAGTTTGGAGATAAATGATGAAAACTCCATACCAAGGATTGGATAATCCGATCAGAAATAGAGACTCGACAGGAATTGATGGTTTTGACATAGTATGAGTACTATCAGAGGGAAGGTCATAGAGAAGTTCAGCCAAAATCAAAGACTTCTTTGACTTGGATTTGATGAATTCAAAATCAAATTCCTACAAAATGAAAATCCATTTTGAATATTTCCCCCCCAGCAATTGATGTGATAAGATATAAGTCATGGGGTTGCAATTCAAAATGACAGTGGTCTTTCGGAGCAGGATATAATGGCGAAATCTTTGGATAGCTTGAGCAACCGCCAAGGCAAGCTTTTCCTTATACGAATAGTTAACTTTTGTATCATTTATATTACGACTCAAATAATAGATTGGATGTTCAATTCCATTTTATACTTGGACCAAAACCATAGCAATGGTCAATTCAGCCGCGACGATATATAGGAAATAATCATTTCAATAATTAGGGGCATACATTAATGACGCTCAGACAAGATTATCCTTGACAGAATCTTGTGTAACTTGGTCCCAAATGAAGGGAACCCCCTTTTTCAATAGTCAAGTAAATCTTTTAGCCATTTCAGCATAGTTTGGAATGAACCTTTTTAGGAAGTTAACCTTTCCTTGAAGTTTTTGTATTTGAAGTAAATTTAACGGTACAGGCAAATCAAGAATGGAATGAACCTTCAATGGGTCGATTCGAATTCCTTCTTTTTAGATATGAATGCAAGCAAATGACCAGAACCAACAGAAAACACAAATTTATGTGGATTGAGGTGTATTTTGTAGTGTCGGCAGTGTAAAAATATGGCTCTCAAATGCATCGAGTGATTAGTCTAATTTCTTCAATGCGCTGGTAAATCATCTAGATAAGGTTGAGCAATGTGCTTGATGTCATTGAAAGCATAATCCATTGCTCTCTGAAAAATTTCCCCTGTGTTCTTTAAACCAAACAACAGTTTCCTATATACGAATGTGCCCCAGGGATAGATGAATGTTGTCTTATGTTGATCCTCTAGGCGGATATTGATTTCATTATAGCCGAAAAATCCATCCATGAATGAAAAAATTTCACATCCAGTACAATTGTCAATAATTTGGTTGATAAAGGGAGTAGGATAGTTGTCTTTTGGACAAGCAATGTTGACGTCCTGATAATCAACACACACACTAATAGTTCCTTGTTTTTTCATGACAAGAACGATGTTGAAATCCGGTGCCATCAAAGCAGAATTTGAAAATATTTTTCATGCTGGTTTCATTTATCTTGATCCACTAACTATTTTTTATGCCCTAAGCCAAAGAACAAGACAAATAATTCCTGAATTACATCTGCAAAAGTTTCCAAGATTTGAAGTTTATAATATATCATATGATAGCTTACCAACGCTATCTCTAAAGGGAATAAGTGTGTTTCATATGCAAGTAACCCATTCCATGGTGCTTTGCAAAGCACTTCTCGACATTCAAGAGTGCGCTGGTCACATTGGGAGAAAAATTCTTATTATTCTAGAATCTCCACTTGGCCAGTGCCTTCTAGAAGAGTTGACATGTGTGAAACTACGAACCCATGTGTCCATTTGACATCTACAATATTGGGAACATGCCTTTCCTATTATTAGAAAGTCATTGATTGTAAAACTACCTACATCTCCTCTATAAATTGAGCACAGATCCTAGTGCTTGGAAAGGAAGAATTGGAGTAGAGAAATGTTGGTGGAATTTCAATTGAGGAATTGATTTGAGTGACATGCTACTGGAGAGATGTGCATTGTGATGGGATGCTACTAGAGATGGTGACACTAAATCAATCACTAGGTTTTAACCTCCCCTTCTATCCATTAATAAAGATTGATGTTTACTTTACCACATATGTATCTGTATAAGTTCATGTTTTCCATATTATGAATTCTTATTTGATGCATATGGTTCATGTTTTATTAATTTAATTGAATAACTTGAATAGACATCTAGATTATTTCTATGTTTTGTTGTTTACTGTTCATCTTTGGAGAGAATATTTTGGTGACTTAACTTAGATTTGAAGCTACAAAAAAAGCGACAGAAGGAGAATAGGAAGCGCTTGGATTCCAAGTAGGTTCTTTGATCTATTATGTTTGTTTATTGCTTGTTAGGAAAAGCAACTACAAATTATTTATCTATTGTTCTAGATAAGCACCTGTCTAGGGAAGAATGTTTTATTCGTAATACTTAATTCCACATAACACCTACCCTCAACTAGGATGCCAAGAGATACACTAGTATATGTGATCAGTGTTAGAGGAATGGGATACCTACACTAAGGTATGAAATGCCTTTACAACCTCAGGTGGCTTTAAATCCATTCAACAAGTGGGGAATAGACTTCATTGGACACATTGATCCACCATCCAGGCAGAAGAGATATATCATAGTAGGCATCGATTACTTGACTAAGTGAGCTGAAATAAGGGCTCTAAAGGTAGCAACAAAAGAGAAGGTGGTTAAGTTTTTGAGAGGGAGCATGTTATACAAGTTTCAATAGTCCATAGAGGTAGTCACTATCCATGGGGCTCAATTTACATCTCATCTCATTGAGAACCTCATGAGGCAGCACAAAATAAATCATAGGACTTCCACTAGCTATCATCCTCAAGGAAATTGCTAGGTGGAAGTGAAAAATAGAGCCTTGGGGAAAATCCTCACCAAATTTGTGAGAAGCAACAGGAAATATTGGGCAGATAGATTGGTGGAGGCCATTTGGGCTTAAAATACCACATAGAAGACAACTACAGGGTTTAATCCATATGATCTAGTTTATGGGAAGAAAGCTTTATTTTCTATTGAGTTTGAGTACAACACCCTTAGAATGGCAGCTCATTTGGACTTGGACATCACAAAGGAAAAACATGAAAGGTTGCTTCAGCTGAATGGTTTGGATGAATTTAGAATGTAGGAACTCCTTCACACATAATTAATCCAGCTATAAAGAAAATTTTGTCATGACAAGCACATCAAAGAGAAGACATTTCAGGAAGGAGATTGGGCTCTACTTTATGACTCCATATTCAAGGAATTCAATGGCAAGATAATGACTAGATGGATAGGACCTTATCAAATGGATAAATTCCATAACAATGGAATTGTTTAAATCATAACCATAAATGAGAAGGGGATCCCTCTGGTTTTCAATTGTTACAGGGTGAAAATGTGAAGCTGAGTTACACTTTTTGCCCTTTTTTGAAAAAAAAAATTCATTTTTTTCGGTTCTTCAACTTTTTGCAAACTATAACAATTTTTCTGTGTGGAATTTCATTTTGCAATAAAAATAAAAGTTGTGAGAAATTTTGTTAGCTTTCTATTACTTATTTTTTGAAATTTTTTTATGCAGATTTGATATGTCAACTTAGCGTTTGTTTGAGTGTTTGTTTCTTAACAATCAAAGGATTCATAAGAAGTCATGTTATGTCGCAATGTTGTATTCATTGAAAATTTGTGTTTTTGAAAAAAAAAATGTGTTACAACAATCTAGACAGAGTCTACTTTGTTTTCATCATATTTACAAAGCCAATGGATGCATATCATAATTACTAGAATTTTTTGAAGTGGTCCAATACGAAAAACTGTGTATTTTGGATATGTTTCGCGTGGCAAGAAATTTCTTAACATATAAGTTATAAACTAAAAATCTAAAAGCTACCCATTAGAGTCGACGGACCAATGTAATGCCCCATAATTTTTTCAATTTTTTTACAATGTATTTTGGGAGATACAAAATTTTGATTTCACTGAATCACAATGACCCTTAGAAATTGTTTGCACCCATTTTATTAGAAAAATAATTAAAATTAATAAACGTTTACGAAATTCCATAAAAGTTATATTTCCTGAAAGTAGATTCAATTCTAAAAATGCTTGTCTTGGTTCCGACAGTTAATTAAAAACCTTTCATGGAGTTTAATTAGTCCAAAGTTGCAGAACTGTTTTCAGAGCCTGGTTTTTGTGTAATTGGTGACACGTTAGTTCGGCCGAACTTTTAGTCCAAGTTCGTCCAAACTAAGTTTTCCGTTTATGAGTCGCTAAATCTAACATCTTAATAGTTCGGCCGAACTTCTTCTTAAAAGTTCGGCCGAACTACTGTGTAACTCTCCGTCGGCCGGAAAGTTTTGTGGAGCCCCCTACAAAAAACACATTTCACGTCAATATAAATTTCCGCGAAATGATTCACAATTTTCGCACATTTCGCACTTCATCTCATTTTACAAAGACTTGATTTGGGTTCAAAAACTTTTCTTCAAAGTTTGGGTTGAAATAACTTTTTTGGAAGACATTTTTTGGAGGCAGCGTGATTTTTCTTGGAGGTATGTACATGTTTTGTGTTGAAATAAATCTTTTGAGCTTCTTTGTTCAAAAAGTTTTCTTCAAAGTTTGGGTTTAAAGAATTGAGTTTAAGAGCATTTCTTGCAAGCAAATTGATTTTACAATTTTGGATTTAAAGAATTTTTTTGGAAGACATTTCTTGGATGTGGCATGATTTTTCTTGGAGGTGTGTATGTGTTTTGTGTTTTTTAAAGTCTGTGTTTTGGATTGGATTACGTATTTTTTAGAAAAAATTTACACTGAATTTTTTTTAAAATTTTTTTAAATTAAATCTTTTGTGATATTTTTTGTAATTGAGTTATTGTCTAATTTTTTAAAGGAAAATTTTTGAACTTCATACCCTATTATCATGGCAAATAGAAGAACTTGTGCGAGAAAATATGATCGAAAAAGAGACCCTGAGGCACGTAGAGAAGAGACGAGACAATATCGCAAAAGAAAGTTAGAAGCCCTCTCAAATATTGAAGAGGAAAATCAACCTCAAGCAGAAATTGAAGCAGGTATGTAACTGTAAATATTATGATCTATTGATATATATTTAAAATTTTCCTAATGTAAAATGTGAAGCTTAATTTTTATCTGATGAACTAGTTTGAAAAATATTTTGTTTGATGTAAACAGATAGAGATATTCCTCAAAATATTGAAGAAGAAAATCAACCTGAAGCAGGAATTAAAGTAGGTATGTAAATGTAAATATTATGATCTATTAATATATTTTTAAAGTTTTCCCAATGTAAAATGTGAAGCTTAATTTTTATTTGATGAACTAGTTTGAAAAATATTTTGTTTAATATAAACAGACAGAGATACTCCTCAAAATATTGAAGAAGAAAATGAACCTCAAGCAAAAATTGAATCGGGTATGTAAATGTAAATATTATGATATATTGATATATTTAAAATTTTCCTAATATTTATTGACATATTTATTAATTTAGTGATTTATTTAATATGTACTATTTTTTCGAATATGTACAGATGAAATCACTATCAATAACGAGATGTTAGAAAATGTCGACACTCACACATATGGAGATAAAAAACCTGACCATGTTATACCATATCATGTCGATATAATTTTTGAAAAGTATTTCAAAAATGAGCAAGTGACAGTTCAAGCTCAAATGTTGAAAGGTCTCCTATCATCAAGGAAATTAAAAGAAGCGACGACACTATTGGGTATTCAAAAATCAACCAAAGATAAAAAAAATGAAAGAAGAGGTGATAAAAAATATGAGTAGTGCTATAGAGTCAATTAAGAGATCTAGAGACAAAGATGTTTCAAATATACGTAGAGGAATACAGATGGCAATGGTTTCACCAAGTACTCAAGAGAATCGTTTGATAACATCTATGGCACGAGCACTGGGAACCTCGCGAAAAAATCTGCACAAACATCAAAAATTTCGACTGCAAATAGATGTAAATGATGAACTCGCTTGTTGGAGAGCTATTTGTAGGCAACCATACAAAGATAGACTTCGAGAAGATGTTAAAAAAATAATATATGAATATTGGAAGAACAATTCGCGTGTTTCACCCACTGCAAGACATGTGATGCGAAGAAGAATAACACGAAATCAATACGAAGAACATGAAAAACATCTCTTGGAAACCACTCAAATAGAGTTATTCAACAAGTTCAAAGAAGAGAATCATCAAATTCATGTTTCACTTAGTGCTTTTGTTCAACAAAAACCATGGTATGTAAAACCTATCACCGTACGCGACACTTGTTGTTTCCGTTATCATGTGGAATTTGAGTTATATTATGACACATTCCTTGATTTCGGTAGAACATTATGGAAGGATTCACCTCCTCCTTCCACTATCCGTAAATTCATATCTCAAATTCTATGTGAAAGAGAAAGCGATGAACTATTTTACAAAAAGAAATGTGTTGGTGGTAAAAAATGCGATGATTGTGGAAATTTGACTAAATTTCAAAACAAATATCGTATTGATATAAATGATCAATCATTGTCCAACATGAAATTTAAATGGAAAAGATATGAATATATCAGTACATCGATTCAAGGTGCGGATAGTGTTAAAAGAATCGAATTACGAGAAGACGAAATTTTTCTGATAGACTTTTTGAGAAAGTTTGAAGCAGAAATTTACAAATACACCAAGCATTCCCATAGAGCTCAATGGCAAGACTTGCAATTCAAAAAATCTCGTGAATTTTTTCCACCAGGGACCATTTTGTCAGTGATTGATTTTGCAGAAAACTACACATTTGTTCCACAAAAAGAAATTCAGAGTGAATACTGTCACTCTAACCAAGTCTCCATGCTCATCCATATTCTATATAGACATGCTGAACAAAATGTCGATCATATAGAAAGCACGAGTGGAAATCGACATATCATTAAAGAATATCACTTTTATATCAGTGACGATCGTACACATGATACATGTTTTGTACAACATTGTTTTGGAAGAATTTATGATTCATTGAAAAATCATGGAATAACATTCAATGAACATTGGATATGGTCAGACGGATGCGCAGGTCAATTCAAATCTGCATGATCATTTTTTTAGTTGTGTTGTCTTCATAAGAAAACCTGCATTAAACATTGTTGGAATTTCTTTGAGATTGGCCATGGAAAAGGAGAACATGACGGTGCAGGAGCATGCATAAAATGAGTACTTCGAAGATATCAAATGAACCACTGTGCACGCCAACTTTTGAACGCTGAAGAAGTTGTTCAATGGTGCAAAACTGCTCTAAGCCATGAGATTAACCCATCAAGAGAAGTGCGAAGGTACATTCAATTTAATTTATATTGGAAATCTAATTTTAAACATTGTACATTTATCATGCAATGATTACTTTTAATTGTATTTTGATATCATATTTACAAATTCTTTTTCTAATTTTCCATATAAAAGTTTTTCTAGCATATTGGAATCGAAGACGTAGATAGATCAATTGGAAATGACATTGAAACAATAAAAGGGACTCGAAAATTGCATTCAATTCAAACAAAGTTGTCCAGAAATGTGTTTGCATTGGATAAAAGAAAATATTCTTTTTTTTGTGATGTTTGCATAGACAACACAAAATCCAATGACGTTTGTGAAAACAAAATGTATGTGAATGATTGGAAACATACAGAGCTAAATACAAAGGGAAAAATCTCTATTGCAATGTTTGAAGAAATGCAATCAGAGGAAACTACAATATCATCCGATGGTGATCGAGTTTATGATCTTGTTAGAGAAGGTAACATTTGAATTACTTTCTAATGATTTAAAGATCTAGAAATAAATTTAAATATGCATAATTAAATGTTAAATTTATTTTATTGTGCAGGAGATTTTTTTGCTGTAATTGCACCTATTGACAATGATGAAAATGTGAAGTATTATTTGATGCGTTGCACTGAATGAAAAATGAAATTATTACAAGACTATAATGATCACGGATTTCAGTATGACAGAGGGTGTATTATACTGAAAGATTATTTTTTCAAACAATCTCGTCAAAGTGGAGACTTTGTTTACTTTGAAGACTATGAACCTGATTCCATAAGTTGTCAATATAGTCACTTGGTGTGTGCAACACGCATCAAGTTGATAGAAGTTCAATCAAAGAAAAAATCGAAAATTAAGAAATGGAAAATGTCAAAATCCGATCATGAACGGATTATTGAGGATGGAATTCCATTAGAGTTTTTTTGAGTGAAGTGTCCAACAATTTATTATCTTTGGATTAAATATGTTTTAGAACTTTTAGTACACAACTAAAAATTGAGCTGCTTATGTTATTTGTGGTTTTCACATGTTACAAATTGTTTGGGTACAAGCACGTGCTCTAGTATCAACTGAAAGTAGTTTTTCTATACATGTGCATTGATGAAAAATGTTATATATATATATATATATATATATATATATATTCTAGAATGAAATTAATTGTTCTTGTATATCAGTAACCGACCATATGGTACAAATTATTTCACTTTATTTTGTAAGGTCAGATTCGGTCCCCATATGGCCTAGCCTCCAAGGGACGAGATAACAAGTGGTTGTCCCTACTTGCCCGAATCTCAGCTTTTAAGTACAATTTTACTGTTTATGTTAGGCATCTTACATGATGTCCTAGCCAAAGATAGATTCTCTTTGTTTCAAGTTTCCGATAAAAGTTGTCACCGAATGACCTGCTCGAACTCTTGTAGTAAACACCATACCTTATCTCTCTTGCTCTCCAATATTATTAGATTTAATTATTATAACACAAAAATCGTTCTACATTGTCAATAATTTTTTGCGCTTACACTAAAATCAATGAACACTATTAATCCAATGTCTTTACAAGTAATGTACCATCATACATGCAATTATATCAAATTAGAAATCAACATATACAATGAAATAAATGGGGATTGTCTTGTTACAAGTAACATAATTTCAATTTACCATATGTGCAAATGTAGGTTGAAACCATCCAAAACTTTAAGTTTTAAAACCCTTTTGATTATATATTGTGCAACATTAAAACATTAAACATTTAAAGTTCATTAAATATCACATGTAATATGTAGATTGAAACCATCCAAAACTCGAGTTTTAAAAACTTCACATGCCATGCCAATTATAATTCAACTATCCAACAAAAACATTTAACAAATTAAATATCACATGCCAAAGTTGTTTCAAGTTTCCAGTAAAAGTTGTCACCGAATGACCTACTGGGATATTATAAATGCTAACTTTGTAAGATCATTTGGCATTCGGAAAAATTCAAAAGTCTTAGACTGTCAATCAATTTAAAGTATCATTCACCCTAGGGTGTGTAAAATATTCAATGTAGGTTGGTGATGATGCTCACTCCTAGCTTGAAGCAGCTTCAATGACCAATTCTTTAATGAATTCCAATGCACTAGACCAAAGTTGGTTCAACCTACTTGGTTTTTCACCCAAGAAATTCCAAGGATGGACTATCTGGACAAACTATTGAAATTGAAAAGCTTGACACAGAGATATGACAAGGTGAACAAAGACTTCAAGAACTCTTTATGGAAAGGGCTCACTTGAAGGAAAGAAGCACCACGTTGCAGGCTAAAGTCAAGAACATGGAAGATAAGATCAAGAGGGACTTTCTTGATCAGAAACCTATTGGTTTGAAGAAAGAAAATGCATGTGTTGGCACACTTGGAAAAGAAGAAGACCACACTATGAGGATTGGTGCACTTTGTTTGGAAGGAGTCAATATATGCCTTATTGGAGCAATTAGACATAATTTGAAAAGGAAAGAGCTTGAACCAATTCAAGCAGACCCAGGATCGGATTGTTCTATGGAGCTTCATGAGAAGAGATATGTGAAAAGGACTGTTAAGCCAAGGGCTAGTTTGAAAGACATATTGGAAGAGGAAATGTTGAAGAAGATTGCAGAAGTAAGGCGCAAGACAAGGAGGAGGAATGATGATGAAAGTTCCTTGGACTTGAGATTCGTGTCTACAACCGTACATGGGAAAAAGTTCTCTGCTTTGATAGACACGGGGGCTACCCATAGCTTCCTAAGTCGAAAGGTAGCTTCATCTCTTAGAAAGAGGAAGGCTAGCATGGAGAAAGAGTTGAGTGTTTTCAAGGCAGTCAATTCGAGGATGAAAGCAGTGACTGGAGTCATGAAAGGCACACATGTGAGAGTAGGGTCATGGTTTGGAAAGATAGACTTAAGATTCATTGACATGGATGATCATTCTATGGTGTTAGGACGAGACTTCATGGTTGCAGCACAAGCCATACCAATTATGGACCGAGACATTCTCTTAATTCTTGATGATGGAAAGACCGTGATGGTTCCTATGACAAGGAAAATCCGTTTGGGATATCAACCGAGAATGGCTTCATTGTGCCGTTTGGGATATCAACTGAGAACGGCTTCATTGATCATATATGAGAAGGACCCGGATATGGACCATACTAATATGGAGCAAAGGGAACTTGGATCTATGACTCAAACAACAAAGGAACAACGCATGTTTGATTTTTTTGAGAGAGACTTGAAGGAAAGAAGGAAAGGAGTTGATATAGCTTCATTTCTTGAGTATGTAGCAGAGAAATCTACTCAATATCTTCACCAGGATGATGTGAAGAAGGACACTTCTTCAGACATGGGACCGGGGAAAGATTATGCAGGTAGAGATCCAGCTGGCATTGTTGAATTTTGCAGATATGCTATGGGCATATACGACTTTCAACTGACAAGGGACAAGCTTGGGACACTTGGATGCACTCAAGAGGAGGTTGATGCTGTTCATGAGTACCTTAAAACTTGACATCAATCTGATACATGGGTGGATGAAAGTCAGGGAGGTAGCTTCCTGGCCCTTTCTTTGAAATAAACCTTTGGAGAAAGGGGGTGTGGTAACTTAGTGCATGGAGGACCACACCACCCTCAAACAAAGGGGCTTTGTACAAAGGCCCATATGCATGGATAGATGCTTAGGTGAATGTGACTACCTTGATAGCACATTGGAGCAGCATCATAGACCGCATATTGCAAGTGGAATGAAGGGAAACTTCATGGACCTGAATATGGCGCATAGATTGGTGAGAGGACATATCTTACTTTGATGTTGGAGGATGTGAAACTTAGTGGCACATGGATTAACATCATGGACAACATGTTGAGATGGAGATGAAGAACACTTCATGGACCGAAAACATGGCACTTGGACTTTGGATAGATTCTTGGTTGAATTGATGAATGTGACAAGAGCTAGAGAAAGACTAACGGATGGCATGAGGATGTACATTCTTATGAGGAGGACGCATCGTTGGACTGATCACCTAACTTGTTCGAATCATGAGGGCTAGCAATGCTATAGAGGTGTGCTAGATGTTACAAACATACGGATGCTACAAGCATATAGATGTTTGACGGAAAGATATGGTTATCAATATCTTCTTGGGTCCCTTGACAGATAATGTTGTCAAGGGACGACAACGCTTTGAAGTGGAGGAGGATGTAAGGCCCAACTACTTCATGGGCGCGTTCGGTGGAATGGGTGTGCTCGTTGGGCGTTTGGACGAGTTCGGGCGCACCTCGAGAGATTTGATCCCTCTCGGCGCTTGATAGATCCGTAGTTAAGATGGATCTAAGTTGGTTTCAATCGTGTGCAACCAAGGAAAAACTATCGATAATATGAAAAACATATGATTAATTTTATCAATAATATGTAAATACATATAATATTAATATAACCATTTTAAATATGCTAAATATGTTTGAGATTTATCAATCATTTTAATTTTAAATTTTCTTAGTTACCTCAATTTTAAAACTTTAAGTTGTAGATTGAAACCATCCAAAACTTTAAGTTTTAAAACCCTTTTGATTATATATTGTGCAACATTAAAACATTAAACATTTAAATTTCATTAAATATCACATGCCGTGCCAATTATAATTCAACTATCCAACAAAAACATTTAACATTAAATATCACATTTAACATAAAACCATCCAAAAATTAAATAAAACAAATTATATAATAACATTGTAATAAAATATGTCCAAAAATTGTAAATCTCACTTGAGTATCAAACTATATCAAGTTTAACAAATTTTAAAACCATCTAAATTTTGAAATCAAATCTATTGTAAATCATGTCCATCAAAAGGAGGATCTAGCGTCTGGGTCTCTGTCTGCGCGCTATCCTGTGAATAGGAAACCTACATACACAATGCACATGTACTTGAACATTAAAATTTGAAGTTTTAAAAATGAATGAGAATATATATATCTAGAACTTCATGTAAAAAACAAAATAGAACAAAAAAATCATGCAATACCTCGTAAGGTTCCCTCTCCATTTGATGAACAGGTTCTGCCATAGGAACATCTGCAGTGGTAAACTGTACAATATACATGTACAGTTAAATATATATATATATATTAAAAACTTTCAAATGAAAATGCACGTGTACATATATAAACTTATTTTCAATAATATTAAAAAAATGAACTAAAGACAACTTGTTCAAATGCTGTGGATGTTCCTATCTCCGTCGCTAGAGTCCCCGGATTAAAGAAATCTTCTATAGGAACCTAAATTCAAAAAATTTTAAATAACTCAAAATATAGATCTCTCTCTCTCTCTCTCTCTCTCTCTCTATATATATATATATATATATATATTCTACCTCAAAAAGTTCCATTAAAAATTGAGATATATATATGTATATAACTTTTTGAGGTAGAATATATATATATATATATATATATATATATAACTTTTAAACATAAATTTTAAACTTGTGAAAAATTGTCCATACTTGTGGCTCATCTCCCAATGAAGTAGAAGGTACATCTCCTAAGGAAGAAGAAGGTACCGCCATCCCAAAAACATCAGACGGAATCGGTACCTGTTAAAACATTTTATCAAATTATATATATACATACATGTACATGTGTGACAACAATTATTTATTTTAGAGTCACTTAAAAAACACTAACATACATGTGCCAACATATCATGATGGTCAGACCCATCTACATCGTTTGAACCGGAGGTCCCGAACGTAATATTAACATTTTCATCACACATCATGCCTAAGAACTGCAAATGGTGTTTTAACATATAATCATACATTTTTGTTAGATTAATGTACACATACAAATAAATGTATACATGTACATACACATGTATTTATTACAAATTGTACACATGTATATGTTAATATAATTTAAAACCCTAAGGTCACTAACACATACCGTTCTGGTGCCCTCTTCCTCATGAAAAATTAGGTCTTGCAGACCATTGCGACAATTTATTAGATATGTTTGGAGATCTTCAACATTCATGTTGTAAATCTCCTCATCTGTACGATAAACAAAATTGGCACGTGCATTTTCACGTGCTCTTTGTTGATTTAAACAAATATCGACTCCACTCAATCTGCTATGAAAATTGTCGATCATAACATCTCTTGCTTCTCAACTTATTTCAGAAGTTGCATCCATCTCTGATCGCAGGGTTTCGACTCGAAACAGTCAACTCACCAATGGCGGCTCATGGCGAGGCAATTCCACATCTCACTTAGCGCCCTTACGTTGATATAATCGACCTCTCCCCGGGCCAAAAAATTCTGAAGGAAGGTCATTGTAATCGGGTTTCATACCCAAAAAAATTCTGCATAAAACATTTGTGCAAAATAAACAGGAATCTCATCGTTCCATGGAAGCCTTCCAAAGGCCGCAAGATGTCGATCATACAAATAAGCAGCTTTGTCTGGGTGCTTGAAATACTGCACCTTCAACATTTGTCTTTTTGGCCCTTCCTTATAATTAAACATTGACTTGGCATTTGCTCTTGTAACTCTTTGGTTTATGTCCTGCCATTTATCGAGACCTATCACTGTCTCTTTTCTCTTTCTCATCAGTTCTACAAACGAATCAATTGTTGGCCCCAAATTTTTGTACACCTTTACCATTTCACTCAATGAATGTGTAACTATTTCAAGGCTTTGTTTACTCTCAGCAGGTAGAGACAAAGCCTCGAGATCTCTTTTCAATTTTGCATGAAGGATTTGACACCTTTGTAAGGTGCATTCTGCCATGTTCGTTTCCCATGGTATATCAGTAATCTCCGTCGGATAAGTTGTGCTGGGTTGACAGCCTTCTTCTTGAATGTAGTGCGCTGCCCTGCGTCTATTTTGACCACTGACTCGAACATTTTCAGCCTCTGCATCAATATATATAAAATTTCATATATTAGAAAAAACACGTGTAAAAAAAGTTGTACAAATTTAATGAAAAAATATTGAAATTGATGGCAACCTTGATGTTGTTGGTTAACATCATCTGCAATATGACCTTGCTGAGAACCAACCCCAGAATGACGCTGCTGAGGACCAGACCCACAGTGACCCTATTGAGAACCAGCAGCCATTGATTGGCCTTCGGGGGAATAAATATCACCCCCTTCCTACAACCTGCTACCACTCATACCTCGACTGGTTGAACCTTGGCCATGCTCCATGGATGGAGTAGAAACCCTTCTCCTCTTGCCTCCTAAAAATTAAAATATGAAACTTATTAACAACTAATTTCACTCACAAAGTTAATAAAAAAATCAATTCCATATATACACACATGTATGGAGATTTAAGATTATATTTAAATATCGTGGACATCCTCTGATCCCTGAACCTCCATATGGGATTCCGCTGATCTTTGTCTTTCATCCTCCATGATATATATCTATTGGTCGACATTCACAAAATAGATTTCAAAAAATCAATTTGTAATTTAGTGTACACAATTTATGTAGAACACAACTTTCAAAGCAATAATTAATCATGTGTGAAACTAAATTTAATCGAAAAAGATATTATAAAAATGATAAGTTCACCAAATTGCGCTTTACATAGTGGAAGCACACTTGGTATAAAATCTACTACTTATACACTTTAGTTTGTGGAAGAAATGACACATGTACATAGTTTACCTTAAAGTTGTTGTGTTTTACGGATATTAAAATGAAGAACTTCTATTTAGATCCATTCCAGAGATTGACTATAGGGGCATTTACTAGATATGTCACCTTTCATAAAAGATGAGATCTAGAGGCTACCTGGCCCTTTACAGACTCTGCCTATAGAACTTGTAGAAGTAAACACTAGAGGCATTAACAATATCAAAGAACGTTTTCATGCTCAGACATGGGAATGTGTCTCTTCCCCTACGCAAAAAAATAGTTCAAGGTAGTTAATCTTCATAGACATGTCATCAAGCAAGTCAATGTGATCATCCCCAACTTACTTTTTATCAAATTAGGCTTGGAATCCTCTACAACCTGGTGGATTGAGTTGAATGGGAACTAGGTTGAAAGGCCTTTACAAAATACATGCTAGTGAATAACACTTACTAGGTTATGGGCAGAAACGTGAAGCTTGGTTACACTTTTGTGAGAATCGGGGGCAGCAAAATTTTTTCGGCAATATTTCGGCTGAACATTTTATAAAGTTCAGCCGAACTATATAATAGTTCGGCCGAACTTTCTTAGAAAGTTCGGCCGAACTTTTGAGTCGGTTTAGATTGACGGCACAGTGATGGCGCAGCAAACCGAATTTTTGCCGAAGGTTTGGAAAACCGGCAATAGGAGTTCGGCTGAACTTATTTAAAAGTTCAACTGAACTATGAGTTCAGCCAAACTTTTAAGTTCGGCCGAACTATTTTTTATAAATAAATCGCCCGCGAAAGCAGTAAGGTTACTGTTTTCATTGTTGGCGCGCGATTTTTGCTGCTCTATTGCCGATTGCCGCGTTGGTTGAGTTGTCGTTGTGTTTCTGATTGCCGCAACTGGTCGAGTTGCTGTTGTGTTTCTGATTGCCGCGTTGGTCGAGTTGTTGCTGGTCGTTGTTGGCGCGCAATTTTTGCTGCTCTATTTTTGATTGCCGCGTTGGTCGAGTTGTTGCTGTGTTTCTAATTGCCACAACTGGTCGAGTTGCTGCTGTGTTTCTGATTGCCGCGTTGGTCGAGTTGTTGCTGGTCGAGTTGTTGCTGGTCGTTGTTATAGGCGCCATCGTGAAAATCTGCCGGGTAATTCTGTTACGTCCGCCATCGTTAGTATATGTTATATTTTAGTTCAGAAAAATATAACAATTCTCCTCGTCGTCCTTTACTGATATTTATGTTCAGTTTTTAATGTAAGTGATTTGATAATTTTTTTACTGATTTGTTAATTAAAAATTTGTTAGTATATGTTATATTTTAGTTGTTTTAATTTATGTTTTTCATAGGCTTCAAAGATTAGCTTGACATTTAGAAATGAAAATGCATTGAAAATTTATCTTTTCACAGAGAAAAAAAACAACATATTTTGCATTAATAAATGAAGTCGTTACATCATATAAGTTGCTCTATATCCAACCCAGAAATAGAGCTGCAATAGCCACTAAACAGGCTCTGAAATTTTTTCTTGTTTTGACAATTGTAGGGATATTTTGGCTTATTAAAACTTTCCTTGTAGTTTTCTTTATAAAAATTTTCTTATTCCTCGGAGCAAAAATTACAATAGATTTTGATGGGCAGTAACGTTGCTTCAGATTTGGGCTAAAATGGCTTATGCACGCTCTGCTAAAATGGCTTATGCACGCTCTTCTATCACTGAATTAGACAGTTCAACAAAACTTCCCTTCAGTTAAAACTGAATTTCAACACAATATCTTCAAGATTAATTGGACAGTTCAACAAAACTTCCCTTCAGTTAAAACTGAATTTCAACACAATGTTTACTGATAAAGATCTGATTCAACCATAACTACTATTTCCTCTCAAAGGGGGCTGGTCTTTGAACTTTATTTGTGCTTTTTGGGTGGAACTGATCATCATGGTGTCTGATGTCTTTTTCTGTATCATCCTACCCTCGAGTTATATGCATCATTCCTGTATTCTGCTTTTGACTTTACAGATTTCCTCATATCTCATATGAGGGTCATACTGTATATTTCTACTGATTCTATATTTGTTTGATATGGGGTTTTTTACCACAATTGGCCAGGGCTGAGTCTTCCTTTTATCCTGTTTGGATAGACATGGGCTCTCCCTCTGTGGGTGGACATATGTAATCGGTATATAGACTATTTTCCCCTTTTAATATACTGAAAACAGTGTTTTTTTTCTCTTGAAAAAAAAATCTTGTAATATTATGTTTTTATTCACATTTATTGTTTCCACATTGCTATTGAATTAACCTTTTAATACTCTTCTTAATTGTGGACATTTGTTGGTATATTATGGTTTTAGGAGGAAGTTTTCCTGGCCAGTTATGCCATCAAACTGAAAACACATCATTTTTCTCCTTCAAAGAAAAAAAAAACACGTCTTGGTATATTATGCCATCAAACTGAAAACACATCATTTTTCTCCTTCAAAGAAAAAAAATTAAATTTCAATAGGCTTTAGGAAATTTAATTTCAGGTCATTTAATTTCACTAGATTAGGATTTCTTTCAAATTCAAGAGCTTAGAATTGCTTTCAAGTTCAATAGATCAAATTCATTTCCAAGTCCAATAGAATAGGATTTACCTTTATGTTTGATAGAATCAAATTTCAAAAAGCTTTCATAGTATAGAATTAGAATAATTTGTTTGAAGTTCTGAATTCGATGCTTTGATATATGTAGTCTTTGATAAATAACGTGTTTGTGCTCATTTAGATATTTTCATTAATTGGTTTTCTTTGAGTATTGCAATCATTTCCATATAGGTAGATTTCCATTTTTGATTGAGAGTTAATTGCTTAGCATATATTGTGCAAGTGTACTTCAGAAGTATAAGAACCTGGATTGACATTTAATGCAAGTAATTTATCTCACAATTAATTTACCCATTAGGATGCTTTGACCTAGTAATCAATAACTTAAGAGATGAAAAAGATCCTATCACATTAACGTGAGGATCCATTTTCACAATGAACATTAGGAAAAGACAATATTCATTGCAGTTGGTAATATAGTCAACTAGTAGACTATTCAATTATTAACAAAGTTGATGAAAGAATGCAAGGAATTTAAGGTTGCATTTCAATTTTGAAAATTTTCTACAATAATTTTTGTAGGATAAATTGTTATACAATATCATTTTCATAGTTTAATTTTATTTTTATTTTTATAATAAAAATGCTCATACCTGTAATTTCAATTATATGGTTGGTTGTATTTCACAAATTAATTTTGATTATATATTTGGTTATATTTTCCAAGTATATTTATTCTTGTTGGACTAAGTATTTTTAGGATCACACACACACACACACACACACACATGTTAATGCAAGTTTCCATAGTTATTTATAATTTTTATTTTAGAAAAAACCTTCAACCAAAAATACCCCTAAGGTTAGTCCCTCGTGTGCCCTTTGAGACACATTAGGTCATCCCACCAATTCATGCCCCATGCTTCATGAGTTGAAGGGTATTCTTCATACCCCTTAAGCACCCCCATTTCTCCCCACTCCATCATGTGATGTTGCCACCTCATCACGTAATAAAGGTTTAAGAACCAATGACCTCTTGTCTATTTATGTGAAACACAAACATTATACACAACATTGTCTCAATCTCCGACGATATCAAGATGTGTTGGTCACCATACATCATGCCTCAATAGTAGCACCACCACTTACACCAACCTCATATGTCGATGATTCCTCTTCCACCATTTATTATGTCACGAACTCGGTTAATTAGTATTTGGCATGCCCTTGAGTGCTCTATGTTAAAGACACTCATCTCATCTATATGTGTCCTTTACTCATCAAATACCATCATCACTGCATGCATCAAGTGACATATCCCCCTCATCAAGATCCCAATCCGCCTAATTTTGGATGCTCCTCATACACTAAGTACCTTGACCATATCAATGGAATACTCAACTCCTAGCATGGTTCCCACCACACCAACACAACTATTGGAGATTCAAACGACCTCACCACTTAGAAAATGATAAGAAATTATTTCACCCCCTTGTACTAACAATACATAGAAAGAGTAACATAATTAATAGAAGAGATAAAAATATGAATTAGAGAAAGGGATGGATCACATATTAAAGGAAATGTAAGCCAACCTAGGAAGAAACCAACTCTTCGCTCCCACTTCAAATAATTTTTAAGAGTAAACAATGAAAACAACAAATTGATCTATGTACCAGATGTACAACATTCAACCATACCTATATAAAGAGTGTACAATGAAATTAATGTTGGTTTACTTCAACACATGGAAAATATCTTGTTTCTATCCCATTTGTGGAAGTTATGCAAATATGAAATAAAGATATAAGGTTAAGAAGTTCTTAAAATTTGATGAAGTAGATGACCCTGCTTTTGAGGATTATCCTATAGAGTTATAAAAGATGAATCAAGGGAATAAAAATGTAATTCATAAACATTTTCATATATTCCTACTAATAAATAAAATATTATTACACAACTATATGCTAGATTTAGGAGAAACAACTGATGTAATTCCTTTGAAAGTGATGAAATAATTAGGCCTTACAACAACTAGGGTGCATATAGAAATGTATGTGCTATGGATCCTATGAAAATCGTGATGGGTAGAGTAATAAATACACATGTTTTGAAATTTTTTGAGGAGTAACTCAAAGCATGCATATATACAAAATGAAGTGGCTACTTTCTTCATATTCCATGAGGGACTATTGTTCTTCCTAAATACTATTCATTTCATGTACCTTTGAATTATTTCTAGTGAAATTAAATGACTTGAAATTAAATTTCCTAAAGCCTATTGAAATTTCTCCTTCAAAATAAGGATGCACTCCCATTTGATTCTCACGGATAGTTTGTAATCATGAGGCTCTCGCTCAAGAGTGGACCTTCGCAAAATCTTGTGATGTCTTGTCACAAACAAAACCATCAAACTGAAAACACATCATTTTTCTCCTTCAAAGAAAAAAAAAATTCACATCATGTGAATATGTCCATGTACTCTTACATATTGGTGTACAAAACCATCAACATAACACAAGTTGACAAAACATGCCCCTTCAAACAACTGACTCTTAAGTCAAATAATAGAGCTCATGTACTTTCAACATCTTGCTTCATGCAAAATGCACCATACTTTGAATTTGCAAAGAAATTAATGAAACATCAAAATACATGCTAGGCCTTAATTGGATAAGAAATCTAACCATTTGTCAGCAAACCATTTCAATGGCGCTTCTTTTTCTTTCAACTATGTTGAATTTAGTTTTTATTTATATTTTTAATTTTGGAGAAAATAACTATTTATTTCATGTGTAATTAGATTAGTGATTTCATGTGTTAGGGTTGTGGATTCAGGCATTGAAACAACACCATTATATTTCAAATTTAAAAATGATGTTTTGAGTCCTAGGTAGCTTAGAATCCTACTTGTTTTCAAAATAAGGATGCACTCCCATTTGATTCTCATGGATAGGTTGTAATCATGAGGCTCTCGCTCAAGAGTGGACCTTCGCAAAATCTTGTGACATCTTGTCACAAACAAAACCATCAAACTGAAAACACATCATTTTCTCCTTCAAAGAAAAAAAAATTCACATCATGTGAATATGTCCATGTACTCTTACATATTGGTGTACAAAACCATAAACCAAACAAGTTGACAAAACATGCCTCTTCAAACAACTGACTCTGAAGACAAATAATAGAGCTCATGTACTTTCAACATCTTGCTTCATGCAACATGCACCATACTTTTAATTTGCAAAGAAATTAATGAAACATCAAAATACATGCTAGGCCTTAATTGGATAAGAAATCTAACCATTTGTCAGCAAACCATTTCAATGGCGCTTCTTTTTCTTTCAACTATGTTGAATTTAGTTTTTAGTTATATTTTTAATTTTGGAGAAAATAAATATTTATTTCATGTGTAATTAGATTAGTGATTTCATGTGTTAGGGTTGTGGATTCAGGCATTGAAACAACACCATTATATTTCAAATTTAAAAATCATGGTTTGAGTCCTAGGTAGCTTAGAATCCTACTTGTTTTCAAAATAAGGATGCACTCCCATTTGATTCTCACGGATAGGTTGTAATCATGAGGCTCTCGCTAAAGAGTGGACCTACGCAAAATCTTGTGACGTCTTGTCACAAGAAAAACCATCAAACTGAAAACACGTCATTTTTCTCCTTCAAAGAAAAAAAAAATTCACATCATGTGAATATGTCCATGTACTCTTACATATTGGTGTACAAAACCATCAACCAAACACAAGTTGACAAAACATGCCTCTTCAAACAACTCACTCTTAAGTCAAATAATAGAGCTCATGTACTTTCAACATCTTGCTTCATGCAACATGCACCATACTTTGAATTTGCAAAGAAATTAATGAAACATCAAAATACATGCTAGGCCTTAATTGGATAAGAAATCTAACCATTTGTCAGCAAACCATTTGAATGGCGCTTCTTTTTCTTTCAACTATGCTGAATTTAGTTTTTAGTTATATTTTTAATTTTGGAGAAAATAACTATTTACTTTATGTGTAATTAGATTAGTGATTTCATGTGTTAGGGTTGTGGATTCAGGCATTGAAACAACACCATTATATTTCAAATTTAAAAATGATGGTTTGAGTCCTAGGTAGCTTAGAATCCTACTTGTTTTCAAAATAAGGATGCACTCCCATTTGATTCTCATGGATAGGTTGTAATCATGAGGCTCTCGCTCAAGAGTGGACCTTCGCAAAATATTGTGACGTCTTGTCACAAACAAAACCATCAAACTGAAAACACATCATTTTTCTCATTCAAAGAAAAAAAAAATTCACATCATGTGAATATGTCCATGTACTCTTACATATTGGTGTACAAAACCATCAATGAAACACAAGTTGACAAAACATGCCGCTTCAAACAACTGACTCTCAAGTCAAATAATAGAGCTCATGTACTTTCAACATCTTGCTTCATGCAACATGCACCATACTTTGAATTTGCAAAGAAATTAATGAAACATCAAAATACATGCTAGGCCTTAATTGGATAAGAAATCTAACCATTTTTTAGCAAACCATTTCAATGGCGCTTCTTTTTCTTTCAACTATGTTGAATTTAGTTTTTAGTTATATTTTTAATTTTGGATAAAATAACTATTTATTTCATGTGTAATTAGATTAGTGATTTCATGTGTTAGGGTTGTGGATTCAGGCATTGAAACAACACCATTATATTTCAAATTTAAAAATGATGGTTTGAGTCCTAGGTAGCTCAGAATCCTACTTGTTTTCAAAATAAGGATGCACTCCCATTTGATTCTCACGGATAGGTTGTAATCATGAGGCTCTCGCTAAAGAGTGGACCTACGCAAAATCTTGTGACGTCTTGTCACAAGCAAAACCATCAAACTGAAAACACATCATTTTTCTCCTTCAAATAAAAAAAAAATCATATCATGTGAATATGTCCATGTACTCTTACATATTGGTGTACAAAACCATCAACCAAACACAAGTTGACAAAACATGCCTCTTCAAACAACTGACTCTCAAGTCAAATAATAGAGCTCATGTACTTTCAACATCTTGCTTCATGCAACATGCACCATACTTTGAATTTGCAAAGAAATTAATGAAACATAAAAATACATGCTAGGCCTTAATTGGATAAGAAATCTAACCATTTGTCAGCAAACCATTTCAATGGCGCTTCTTTTTCTTTCAACTATGTTGAATTTAGTTTTTAGTTATATTTTTAATTTTTGAGAAAATAACTATTTATTTCATGTGTAATTAGATTAGTGATTTCATGTGTTATGGTTGTGGATTCAGGCATTGAAACAACACCATTATATTTCAAATTTAAAAATGATGGTTTGAGTCCTAGGTAGCTTAGAATCCTACTTGTTTTCAAAATAAGGATGCACTCCCATTTGATTCTCACGGATAGGTTGTAATCATGAGGCTCTCGCTCAAGAGTGGAGCTTCGCAAAATCTTGTGACATCTTGTCACAAACAAAACCATCAAACTGAAAACACATCATTTTTCTCCTTCAAAGAAAAAAAAATTCACATCATGTGAATATGTCCATGTACTCTTACATATTGGTGTACAAAACCATCAACCAAACACAAGTTGACAAAACATGCCCCTTCAAACAACTGACTCTTAAGTCAAATAATAGAGCTCATGTACTTTCAACATCTTGCTTCATGCAACATGCACCATACTTTGAATTTGCAAAGAAATTAATGAAACATCAAAATACATGCTAGGCCTTAATTGGATAAGAAATCTAACTATTTGTCAGCAAACCATTTCAATGGCGCTTCTTTTTCTTTCAACTATGTTGAATTTAGTTTTTAGTTATATTTTTAATTTTGGAGAAAATAACTATTTATTTCATGTGTAATTAGATTAGTGATTTCATGTGTTAGGGTTGTGGATTCAGGCATTGAAACAACACCATTATATTTCAAATTTAAAAATGATGGTTTGAGTCCTAGGTGGCTTAGAACCCTACTTGTTTTCAAAATAAGGATGCACTCCCATTTGATTCTCACGGATAGGTTGTAATCATGAGGCTCTCGCTCAAGAGTGGACCTTCGCAAAATCTTGTGACGTCTTGTCACAAACAAAACCATCAAACTGAAAACACATCATTTTTATCCTTCAAAGAAAAAAAAATTCACATCATGTGAATATGTCCATGCACTCTTACATATTGGTGTAAAAAACCATCAACCAAACACAAGTTGACAAAACATGCATGTTCAAACAACTGACTCTGAAGTCAAATAATAGAGCTCATGTACTTTCAACATCTTGCTTCATGCAACATGCACCATACTTTGAATTTGCAAAGAAATTAATGAAACATCAAAATACATGCTAGGCCTTAATTGGATAAGAAATCTAACCATTTGTTAGCAAACCATTTCAATGGCGCTTCTTTTTCTTTCAACTATGTTGAATTTAGTTTTTAGTTATATTTTTAATTTTGGAGAAAATAATTGTTTATTTCATGTGTAATTAGCTTAGTGATTTCATGTGTTAGGGTTGTCGATTCAGGCATTGAAACAACACCATTATATTTCAAATTTAAAAATGATGGTTTGAGTCCTAGGTAGCTCAGAATCCTACTTGTTTTCAAAATAAGGATGCACTCCCATTTGATTCTCACGGATAGGTTGTAATCATGAGGCTCTCGCTAAAGAGTGGAACTACGCAAAATCTTGTGATGTCTTGTCACAAGCAAAACCATCAAACTGAAAACACATCATTTTTCTCCTTCAAAGAAAAAAAAATTCATATCATGTGAATATGTCCATGTACTCTTACATATTGGTGTACAAAACCATCAACCAAACACAAGTTGACAAAACATGCCTTTTCAAACAATTGACTCTTAAGTCAAATAATAGAGCTCATGTACAAATTTCCATATTTGTTGCATTTAAGTGTGTCTAACATAACTCTACTTTCAACATCTTGCTTCATGCAACATGCACCATACTTTGAATTTGCAAAGACCCGAATTCTCCACCCCCCATTAAAATGACCCTACAAGTTGATTCTTTCAGTTTTTTCACTCTATAAGCATCAACGTACGATTATGCATGATGGAGAATCTCTAGCGCTTTCCCTTGTTAATATATTTAACAAGGGAAAGCACTAGATATTCTCCATCATGCATAATCATGCGTTGGATTTGGTGATAATTGTCTCCATATTTTGGCTTTCTGACCCCGAAAAGCATAATTATTTTAGAAAGGAGGGAAGGAGGGATGATCACATTGACTTGCTTGATGACATGTCTATGAAGATTAACTACCTCAAGAACTATTTTTTTGCGTAGGGAAAGAGACACATTCCCATGTCTGAGCATGAAAACGTTCTTTGATATTATTAATGCCTCTAGTGTTTACTTCTACAAGTTCTATAGGCAGAGTCTGTAAAGGGCCAGGTAGCCTCTGGATCTCATCTTTTATGAAAGGTGACATATCTAGTAAATGCCCTTGCAGTCAATCTCTGGAATGGATCTAAATAGAAGTTCTTCATTTTTTAATATTCGTAAAACACAACAACTTTAAGGTAAACTATGTACATGTTCCATTCATCATGAACACAAACCTCACAAGCCTCCTTGGCTTTGGAGCATTTTCCATGTTTTCCATAACCAAGACCCAAATAATTAGGCCCTTGTTGAAGAACATTTGGCTCAACTATGCCTTGTACATGCTTGCCTTTAAAACCCTTTACTTTCATAGCACATTTTCATCAAAAATTTGGACCTTATTCCTCTAATGTCTCTAATGTCTCTCAAAAGCACGTACACATTCATTTTCAGATGAAATTGAAGGTAATCTAATGTCTCTAATGTCTCTCAAAAGCATGTACACATTCATTTTCAGAGAAAATTGTAGGTAGAAACCAATAGCTAATTCTTCTAACTAACCTTGACTAAAATGAGCTAAATTGTACTTTGATACGAACTTGATTTAAATTGTCCACCCCACATTAGGCACCAATGATTATAACCTTTAATGGGCTAGCACTGGTTTGTAATCATTATCTCAAAATGACCTAGTAGATGAAAAATTACCATGTTTGTAATCATCGTTTCACACCATCTACATATGACCCTTCTACACATTATATGATTGAATTTATGGTAGGTCATCCCTTCTATCTAGACCATGATTGATTGTGACATTAGGTGAATAAAGGAAATTTGATAAGGAAGGGACACTATAAGTTTGTCCTCCTCCACCCACTCC
This sequence comes from Pinus albicaulis, assembly GCA_034641835.2. Taxonomy (NCBI): domain Eukaryota; kingdom Viridiplantae; phylum Streptophyta; class Pinopsida; order Pinales; family Pinaceae; genus Pinus; species Pinus albicaulis. The sequence continues at coordinate 380,858,047 of CM076576.1, read as the reverse complement.
ATATTTAGTGATTGCCTATTTTTTCTCTTCCAACATTTTGTTTTGGAAATTCATTTTGGTAGTTAATTCTACTAATAGTCACAACACACCTGGAAGTCAAAGAAATTGTTATATACACTACTAAACTCAATTAACATTGTTTGTTATTGGAATTTACAATAACAAACAACGTAGAGTTCATTAATGTAGTAGTGTATATAATAATTATATGTATAGTGGTGTGGCTATCGATAATATTAGCTGCTAATGAATTTCGAGAATAGAAAGTTGGAAGTGGAAAATTGAGAAATCACTAGCTATGGGGTGGATGGAGGAGGACAAACTAGAAACTATCCTCTGCTTATAAATTGTATTTTATTCACCTGTTGTCACAATCATTCATGGGATAGGTATAGAGGATGACATTCCAAAAATTCATGCATATAATATGTAGAAGGGGTCATGTATGAGATGGTGTGAAGTGATGATGATTGACATGGTAAATTTTCATCTGCCAAGTCATTTTTAGATGATGATGACAAACCAATATTAGCCATTTTAAGGTTATAATCATTAACAAAAAATATGGGGAAGGAAATTCAAATGTCTCATCATGGAAATTATAAAAATTGTAAGGATGGGGTTATAAGCGTTATGGAAATTCTAAGTGCCAAATTCTAAGGAACAAGCCATATTTGCTTCTCAAAAACTTTATTTGATATATTCTTAAAAAACCAAGTACAAATTTTAATAATCCTAGAATCATGCTTTACATTACGTAAAATTGGGGAACTCATGACTTGTACTATAGATAAAAAAACATTTACACTTACCAAACAATATATGATAAAAATTGACAAACTACATTTAAGCTTAAGCTTAAGGGGATATAATAATTCTTGCCTTCCATATAGATAATGAAAATGATTGTTCTAAGTCTCATGTTGCTTCTCATGTTATTTTATAAACCTTTGTTGGAAAGAAAAATAGGAGGGCTGAAATGTAAGAAATATAGAACATACTGGATTTAACAACCCCAAACTGGATTTTACTCTGAGGTATTGATTTTTTGAAATCTATTTTGTGAATGTCGACCAATAGATATATATCATGGAGGATGAAAGATGAAGATCAGCCGAATCCCATATGGAGGCTCAGGGATCGGAGGATGTTCACGGTATTTAAATATAATCTTAAATCTCCATACATGTGTGTACATATGGAATTGATTTTTTTATTAACTTTGTGAGTGAAATTAGTTGTTAATAAGTTTCATATTTTAATTTTTAGGATGCAAGAGGAGAAGGCTCTCTACTCCATCCATGGAGCGTGGCCAAGGTTCAACCGGTCGAGGTATGACTGGTAGCAGGTTGCGGGAAGGGGGTGATATTTATTCCCCCGAAGGCCAGCAATCAATGGTTGCTGGTTCTCAACAGGGTCACTGTGGGTCTGGTTCTCAGCAGTGTCATTCTGGGGTTGGTTCTCAGCAAGGTCATGTTGGAGATGATGTTAACCAACAACATCAAGGTTGCCATCAATTTCAATATTTTTTCATTAAATTTGTACAACTTTTTTTACACGTGTTTTTTCTAATATACAAAATTTTATATATATTGATGCAGAGGCTGAAAATGTTCGAGCCAGTGGTCAAAAAAGACGTAGGGCAGCGCGCTACATTGAAGAAGAAGGCTATCAACCCACCACAACTTATCCGGCTGAGATTACTAATATACCATGGGAAACGAACATGGCGGAATGCACCTTACAAAGGTGTCAAAGCCTTCATGCAAAATTGCAAAGAGATCTTGAGTCTTTGTCTGTACCTACTGAGAGTAGACAAAGCCTAGAAATAGTTACACATTCATTGAGTGAAATGGTAAAAGTGTACAAAGATTTGGGGCCAACGACTGATTCGTTTGTAGAAGTGATAAGAAAGAGAAAAGAAATAGTGATAGGTCCCGATAAATGGCAGGACATAAAACAAAGAGTTTCAAGAGATGATGCTAAGTCAATTTTTAATTACAAGGAAGGGCTAAAAATAAAAATGTTGAAGGTGCAATATTTCAAGCACCCAGACAGAGCACAATATTTGTATAGTCGACATCTTGCGGCCTTTGGAAGGCTTCCATGGAACGATGAGGTTCCTCTTTATTTTGCACAAATGTTTTATGCAGAATTTTTTTTGGGTATGAAACCCGACTATAATGACCTTCCTTTAGAATTTTTTGGCCTGGGGAGAGGTCGATTATATCAACGTAAGGGTGCTAAGCGAGATGTGGAGTTGCCTCACCCTGAACCGCCATTGGTGAGTCGACCGTCTCGAGTCGAAAACCTGCGATCAGAGATGGATGCGACTTCTCAAATAAGTCGTGAAGCAAGAGATGTTATGATCGAAAATGTTCATAGCGGATTGAGTGGAGTCAATATTGGCTTAAATCGACAAAGAGCACGTGAAAATTCACGTGCCAATTTTTTTTATCATACAGATGAGGAGATTTACAACATGAATGTTGAAGATCTCCGAACATACACAATAAATTGTCGCAATGGTCTATAAGACCTAATTTTTCATGAGGAAGAGGGCACCAGAACGGTATGTTTTAGTGACCTTAGGGTTTGAAATTATATTTACATATACATGTGTACAATTTGTAATAAATACATGTGTATGTACATGTATACATTTATTTGTATGTGTACATTAATCTAACAAAAATGTATGATTATATGTTAAAACACCATTTGCAGTTCTCAGGCATGATGCGTGATGAAAATGTTAATATTACGTTTGGGACCTCTGGCTCAAACGATGCAGCTGGGTCTGACTATCATGATATGTTGGCACATGTATGTTAGTGTTTTTTAAGTGACTCTAAAATAAATAATTGTTGCCACACATGTACATGTATGTATATATATAATTCGATAAAATGTTTTAACAGATACCGATTCCGTCTGATGTTTTTGGGATGGCGGTACCTTCTTCCTCCTTAGGAGATATACCTTCTACTTCATTGGGAGATGTACAAGTATGGACAATTTTTCACAAGTTCAAAATTTATGTTACCTCAAAAAGTTCCATTAAAAATTGAGATATATAGAGAGATCTATATTTTGAGTTATTTAAAATTTTTTGAATTTAGGTTCGTATAGAAGATTTTTTTAATCCGAGGACTTTAGTGACGAAGATAGGAACATCCACAGCATTTGAAGAAGTTGTCTTTAGTTCTTTTTTTTAATATTATTGTTCAAATAAGTTTATATATGTACACGTGCATTTTCATTTGAAAGTTTTTAATTTATATAAACTATTTATGTATATATATATATATATATATATATATATATATATATATTTATATTTAACTGTACATGTATATTGTACAGGTTACCACTGTAGATGTTTCTATGGCAGAACCTGTCCATCAAATGGAGAGGAAACCTTACGAGGTATTGCATGATTTTTTTGTTATATTTTGTTTTTTACATGAAGTTCTAGATATATATATTCTCATTCATTTTTAAAACTTCAAATTTTAATGTTCAAGTACATGTGCATTGTGTATGTAGGTTTCCTATTTACAGGATAGGGAGCTAACCGAGACCCAGAGGCTAGATCCTCCATTTGATGGACGAGATTTACAGTAGATTTGATTTGATTTCAAAATTTAGATGGTTTTAAAATTTGTTAAACTTGATACAATTTGATACTTGAGTGAGATTTACAATTTTTGGACATATTTTATTACAATAAGTTTTTTGGACATATTTTTGGACATATGTTAAATGTTTTTGTTGGATAGTTGAATTATGATTGGCATGGCATGTGATATTTAATGTTAAATGTTTTTGTTAGATAGTTGAATTATAATTGGCATGGTATCTGAAGTTTTTAAAACTACATGAATGATAGAATGTGAACCTACATTTTCACATGTGGTAAATTGAAATGTTACTTGTAACAAGACAATCCCCATTGATTTCATTACAATATATGTTGATTTATGATTTGATATAATTGCATGTATGATGGTACATTACTTGTAAAGTCATTGGATTAATAGTGTTCATTGATTTCAGTGTTCTTTGGATGGTTTTAGTACTTTTGGCATGTGAATGTGAAGTAATGTTGTCATCTGAATTACATTTGTCATGTGATATTTAATGTTAAATGTTTTTGTTGGATAGTTGAATTATAATTGGCATGGCATGTGATATTTAATGTTAAATGTTTTTGTTGGATCTAGTTGAATTATAATTGGCATGCCATCTGAAGTTTTTAAGACTACATGAATGATAGAATGTGAACCTACATTTGCACATGTGGTAAATTGAAATGTTACTTGTAACAAGACAATCCCCATTGATTTCATTACAGTATATGTTGATTTCTAATTTGATATAATTGCATGTATGATGGTACATTACTTGTAAAGTAATTGGATTAATAGTGTTCATTGATTTCAGTGTAAGTGCAAAAAATTATTGACAATGTAGAATGATTTTTGTGTTATAATAATTAAACCTAATAATATTGGAGAGCAAGAGAGACTTGAGGTATGGTGTTTACTACAAGAGTTTGAGCTAATGCTCGGTCCATCATTGGTATGGCTTATGCTGCAACCATGAAGTCTCGTCCCAACACCATAGAATGATCATCCATGTCAATGACTCTTAAGTCTATCTTTCCAAACCATGACTCTACTCTCACATGTGTGCCTTTCATGACACCAGTCACTGCTTTCATCCTCGAGTTGACTGCCTTGAAAGCACTCAACTCTTTCTCGATGCTAGCCTTCCTCTTTCTAAGAGATGAAGCTGCCTTTCGACTTAGGAAGCTATGGGTAGCCCCGTGTCTATCAAAGCAGAGAAATTTTTCCCATGTACGGTTGTAGACATGAATCTCAAGTCCAAGGAACTTTCATCATCATTCCTCCTCCTTGTCTTGCGCCTTACTTCCGCAATCTTCTTCAACATTTCCTCTTCCAATATGTCTTTCGAACTAGCCCTTGGCTTAACAGTGCTTTTTACATATCTCTTCTCATGAAGCTCCATAGAACAATTCGATCCTGGGTCTGCTTGAATTGGTTCAAGCTCTTTCCTTTTCGAATTCTGTCTAATTGCTCCAATACGACATATATTGACTCCTTCCAAATGAAGTGCACCAATCCTCATAGTGTGGTCGTCTTCTTTTCCAAGTGTGTCAACACATGCATTTTCTTTCTTCAAACCAATAGGTTTCGGATCAAGAAAGTCCCTCTTGATCTTATCTTCCATGTTCTTGACTTTAGCCTGCAACATGGTGCTTCTTTCCTTCAAGTGAGCCCTTTCCATAAAGAGTTTCTGAAGTCTTTGTTCACCTTGTCATATCTCCATGTCAAGCTTTTCAATTTCAGCAGTTTGTCTAGAAAGTCCATCCTTGGAATTTCTTGGGTGAAAAACCAAGTAGGTTGAACCAACTTTGGTCTAGTGCATTGGAATTCATTAAAGAATTGGTCATTGGCGTTGCTTCAAGCTAGGAGTGAGCATCGTCACCAACCTACATTGAATATTTTACACTCCCTAGGGTGAATGATACTTTAAATTAATTGACAGTCTAAGACTTTCGAATTTTTCCGAATGCCAAATGATCTTACAAAGTTAGTATTTATAATATCCTAGTAGGTCATTCGGTGACAACTTTTACCGGAAACTTGAAACGACTTTGGCATGTGATATTTAATCTGTTAAATGTTTTTGTTGGATTGTTGAATTATAATTGGCATGGCATGTGAAGTTTTTAAAACTCGAGTTTTGGATGGTTTCAATCTACATTTTGCATGTGATATTTAATGAACTTTAAATGTTAAATGTTTTAATGATGCACAATATATAATCAAAAGGGTTTTAAAGCTTAAAGTTTTGGATGGTTTCAATCTACAACTTAAATTTTTGGATGGTTTCAACCTACATTTGTACATATGGTAAATTGAAATTATGTTACTTGTAACAAGACAATCCCCATTGATTTCATTGTATATGTTGATTTCTAATTTGATATAATTGCATGTATGATGGTACATTACTTGTAAAGACATTGGATTAATAGTGTTCATTGATTTTAGTGTAAGCGCAAAAAATTATAGACAATGTAGAACGATTTTTGTGTTATAATAATTAAACCTAATAATATTGGAGAGCAAGAGAGATGAGGTATGGTGTTTACTACAAGAGTTCGAGCAGGTCATTCGGTGACAAATTTTACTGGAAACTTGAAACAAAGAGAATCTATCTTTGGCTAGGACATCATGTAAGATGCTTGACATAAACAATAAAATTGTACTTAAAAGCTGAGATTCGGGCAAGTGGGGACAACCACTTGTTATCTCGTCCCTTGGAGGCTAGGCCATATGGGGACCGAATCTGACCTTACAAAATAAAGTGAAATAATTTGTACCATATGGTCGGAGAACATATACAAGAACAATTAATATACACGAACAATTAATTTCATTCTAGAATATATATATATATATATATATATCCAATACATATAACATTTTTAATCAATGCACATGTATAGAAAAACTACTTTCAGTTGATACTAGAGCACGTGCTTGTACCCAAACAATTTGTAACATCTGCAAAACACAAATAACATAAGCAGCTCAATTTTTAGTTGAGTACTGAAAGTTCTAAAACATATTTAATCCAAAGATAATAAATTGTTGGACACTTCACTCAAAAAAATTCTAATGGAATTCCATCCTCAATAATTCGTTCATGATCGGATTTTGACATTTTCCATTTCTTAATTTTTTATTTTTTCTTTGATTGAACTTCTATCAACTTTATGCGTGCTGCACACACCAAGTCACTATATTGACAACTTATGGAATCGGGTTCATAGTCTTCAAAGTAAACAAAGTCTCCACTTTGACGAGTTTGTTTGAAAAAATAACCTTTCAGTATAATAGACCCTTTGTCATACTAAAATCCGTGATCATTATAGTCTTGTAATAATTTCATTTTTTGTTCAGTGCAACGCATCAAATAATAATTCACATTTTCATTGTTGTCAATAGGTGCAACTACAGCAAAAACATCTCCTGCACAATAAAATAAATTTAACATTTAATTATGCATATTTAAATTTATTTGTAGATCTTTAAATCATTAAAAAGTAATTCAAATGTTACCTTCTCTAACAAGATCAGAAACTCGATCACCATCGGATGATATTGTAGTTTCCTCTGATTCCATTTCTTCAAACATTTCAACAGACATTTTGCCCTTTGTATTTAGCTCTGTATGTTTCCAATCGTTCACATACATTTTGTTTTCACAGACGTCATTGGATTTTGTGTTGTCTATGCAAACATCACAAAAACAATAATATTTTCTTTTATCCAATGCAAACACAATTGTGGACAACTTTGTTTGAATTGAATGCAATTTTCGAGTCCCTTTTATTGTTTCAACGTCATTTCCAATTGATCTATTTACGTCTCCGATTCCAATATGCCAGAAAAATCTTTATATGGAAAATTAGAAAAATAATTTGTAAATATGATATCAAAATACAATTAAAAATAATCATTGCATGATAAATGTACAATGTTTAAGATTAGATTTCCAATATAAATTAAATTGAATGTACCTTCGCACTTCTCTTGATGGGTTAATCTCATGGCTTAGAGCAGTTTTGCACCATTGAACAACTTCTTCAGCGTTCACAAGTCGGCGTGCAAAGTGGTTCATTTGATATCTTTGAAGTACTCGTTTTATGCATGCTCCTGCACCGTCATGTTCTCCTTTTCCATGGCCAGTCTCAAAGAAATTCCAACAATGTTTAATGCAAGTTTTCTTATGAAGACGAAACAACCAAAAAAATGATCGTGCAGATTTGAATTGACCTGCGCATTCGTCTGACCATATCCAATGTTCATTGAATGTTATTCCACGATTTTTCAATGATTCATAAATTCTTCCAAAACAATGTTGTACAAAATATGTATCATGTGTACGATCGTCACTGATATAAAAATGATATTCTTTAATGATATGTTGATTTTCACTCGTGCTTTCTATATTATCGACATTTTGTTCAGCATGTCTATATAGAATATGGACGAGCATGGAGACTTGGTCAGAGTGATAGTATTCACTCTGAATTTCTTTTTGTGGAACAAATGTGTAGTTTTCTGCAAAATCAATCACTGACAAAATGGTTCCTGGTGGAAAAAATTCACGAGATTTTTTGAATTGCAAGTCTTGCCATCGAGCTCTATGGGAATGCTTGGTGTGTTTGTAAATTTCTGCCTCAAACTTTCTCAAAAAGTCTATCAGAAAAATTTCGTCTTCTCGTAATTCGATTCTTTTAACACTATCTGCACCTTGAATCGATGTACCAATATATTCATATATCTTCCATTTCACTTTCATGTTGGACAATGATTGATCATTTATATCAATACGATATTTGTTTTGAAATTTAGTCAAATTTCCACAATCATCGCATTTTTTACCACCAACACATTTCTTTTTGTAAAATAGTTCATCGCTTTCTTTTTCACATAGAATTTGAGATATGAAATCACGGATAGTGGAAGGAGGAGGTGAATCCTTCCATAATGTTCTACCAAAATCAAGGAATGTGTCATAATATAACTCAAATTCCACATGATAACGGCAACAACAAGTGTCGCGTACGGTGATAGGTTTTACATACCATGGTTTTTGTTGAACAAAAGCATTGAGTGAAACTTGAATTTGACGATTCTCTTCTTTGAACTTGTTGAATAAATCTATTTGAGTGGTTTCCAAGAGATGTTTTTCATGTTCTTCGTATTGATTTCGTGTTATTCTTCTTCACATCACATGTCTTGCAGTGGGTGAAACACGCGAATTGTTCTTCCAATATTCATATATTATTTTTTTAACATCTTCTCCAAGTCTATCTTTGTATGGTTGCCTACAAATAGCTCTCCAACAAGCGAGTTCATCATTTATATCTATTTGCAGGCGAAATTTTCGATGTTTGTGCAGAGTTTTTCGCGAGGTTCCAAGTGCTCGTGCCATAGATGTTAGATTCAAACGGTTCTCTTGAGTACTTGGTGAAACCATTGCCATTTGTATTCCTCTACGTATATTTGAAACATCTTTATCTCTAGATCTCTTAATTGACTCTATAGCACTACTCATATTTTTTATCACCTCTTCTTTCATTTTTTTATCTTTGGTTGATTTTCGAATACCCAATAGTGTCGTCACTTCTTTTAATTTCTTTGATGATAGGAGACCTTTCAACATTTGAGATTGAACTGTCACTTGCTCAGTTTTGAAAAACATTTCAAAAATTTTATCGACACGATATCGTATAACATAGTCAGGTTTTTTATCTCCATATGTGTGAGTGTCGACATTTTCTAACATCTCATTATCGATAGTGATTTCATCTGTACATATTCAAAAAAATAGTACATATTCAATAAATAACTAAATTAATAAATATGTCAATAAATATTAGGAAATTTTAAATATATCAATAGATCATAATATTTACATTTACATACCCGATTCAATTTCTGCTTGAGGTTGATTTTCTTCTTCAATATTTTGAAGAGTATCTCTGTCTATTTACATTAAACAAAATATTTTTCAAATTAGTTCATCAAATAAAAATCAAGCTTCACATTTTACATTGGGAAAACTTTAAAAATATATCAATAGATCATAATATTTACATTTACATACCTGCTTCAATTTCTGCTTGAGGTTGATTTTCTTCTTCAATATTTTGAGGAATATCTCTGTCTGTTTACATCAAACAAAATATTTTTCAAACTAGTTCATCAAATAAAAATTAAGCTTCACATTTTACATTAGGAAAATTTTAAATATATATCAATAGATCATGTAATATTTACATTTACATACCTGCTTCAATTTCTGCGTGAGGTTGATTTTCCTCTTCAATATTTGAGAGAGCTTCTAACTTTATTTTGCGATATTGTCTCGTCTCTTCTCTACATTCCTCAGGCTTTCTTTTTCGATCATATTTTCTCACACAAGTTCTTCGATTTCCCATGATAATAGGGTATGAGGTTCAAAAAATTTCCTTCAAAAAATTAGACAATAACTCAATTACAAACAATATCACAAAAGATTTAATTTAAAAAAATATTTTCTAAAAAATACGTAATCCAATCCAAAACACGTACTTAAACACAAAACACGTACATACCTCTAAGAAAATTCACATTGCCTCCAAGAAATGTCTTCCAAAAAAATTCTTTAAATCCAAAATTTGAAGAAAATTTTTTTAACAAAGAAGCTCAAAAGATTTATTTCAACACAAAACACGTACATACCTCCAAGAAAAATCACGCCGCCTCCAAAAAATTTCTTCCAAAAAAGTTCTTTAAACTCAAACTTTGAACCTCCAAGAAAAATCACGCCGCCTCCAGAAAATTTCTTCCAAAAAGTTCTTTAAACCCAAACTTTGAAGAAAAGTTTTTGAATTCAAACCAAGTTGTAAAATGAAATGAAGTGTGAAATGTGCGAAAATTGTGAATAATTTCGCGGCAATTTATATTGACGCGAAATATGTGTTTTGTAGAGGGCTCCACAAAATTTTCCGGCCGACGGAAAATTATACAATAGTTCGGCCGAACTTTTGATTAGAAGTTCGGCCAAACTATTAAGACGTTAGTTTTAACGACTCGTAAGCAAAAAACATAGTTCGGTCGAACTGTCACTAATAGTTCGGCCAAACCAACGCGTCACCAATTACGCAAAACCAGGCTCTGAAAACGGTTCTGCAACTTTGGACTGATTAAACTCCATGAAATGTTGTTAATTAACTGTCGGAACCAAGACAAGCATTTTTAGAATTGAATCTACTTTCAGGAAATATAACTTTTATGGAATTTCGTAAACGTTTATTAATTTTAATTATTTTTCTAATAAAATGAGTGCAAACAATTTCTGAGAGTCATCGTGATTCAGTGAAATCAAAATTTTGTGTCTCCCAAAATAAATTGTAAAAAAAATTGAAAAAATTATGGGGCATTACATTGGTCCGTTGACTCTAATGGGTGGCTTTTAGATTTTTATTTTATAACTTATATGTTAAGAAATTTTTTGCCACGCGAAACATATCAAAAATACGCAGTTTTTCGTATTGGACCAGTTCAAAAAATTCTAGTAATTATGATCTGCATCCATTGGCTTTGTAAATATGACAAAACCAAAGTAGACTCTGTCTAGATTGTTGTAACACATTTTTTTTTTTCAAAAACACAAATTTTCAATGAATACAACGTTGCAACATAACATGACTTCTTATGAATTCTTTGATTGTTAAGAAACACACACTCAAAGAAATGCTAAGTTGACATATCAAATCTGCATAAAAAAATTTCAAAAAATAATTAATAGAAAGCTAACAAAATTTCTCACAACTTTTATTTTTATCGCAAAATGAAATTCTACACAGAAAAATTGTTATAGTTTGCAGAAAGTTGAAGAACCGAAAAAATGAGATTTTTTCTCAAAAAAGGGCAAAAAGTGTAACCCAGCTTCACATTTTCACCCTAGCACCAACAAATAAAGTGGGAGAAATGTTTTCTCCTCGAGGTTGTCCAATTGGGTGTGTAATACCAACTTCACACACTTCCTCACAGGTTTCTCTCTTAGGTTACAAATGTCTTCCACCTTATTAACTTTATATATTTTTCAATTTCCCGAGGGTTAACTAGATTGCTTGCTTAAGTGGCTCTTACTTGGACAATATCCTAAGATGAGTTTGACATGATGGTCATATGAGGTTGGAAGCTACTAGGTGTAATTTTCCTTAAATCTTCAAAAAAACAGAGCAAAAATGTCATTTTCGATCATTTTTTATTAGCTTCTGCATACAGCAAATGTTATCACAATTGCAACACAATCATGTTCCTTGAGCATTAATTATTAATGTCACAAGCCAAATGGCAAGGAAATTTGCATTCATTTAGGCAAAAGAAGGCTATGACATTAAGGTCCATGCTAGAAAAAATTATGCAAATAAAGTTGCTAAGTCTTGATACTTACCATGTGTTTCAAAGCCATAACGAAGGTTGGCTTTGAGAGTGTCCTCTCAAAGCCCTGTCTTGAGATGAAATTTAATTCAATGTATGTCTTAGAGTCCTCTCAAAGCCCCATTTACTCATGCATGGCAAGCTAGCTACATGTGGAATTCATATTTTCTTTCATAAAATTCTAGGAATATTAGAAGAATCAGTAAAAAGTGAGATAACCATCTCAATATGCCCCCCATAATTCATTTTATAAAAGATAAATTTGTAAAATCCCTTTCGGTAATAATGGCCGTTATTAATTAATTAAAAAACATACTTTATATAATAAAAAATTGACAAATAAAATTTTTGATGAAAATGTGCTATGAAAGTAAAGGTTTAAAGGAAAACATGTACAAGGCATAGTTGAGCCAAATTATTGTCTATTTATTGAACTAGAAAGGACATATAATTATTACACATGTTTAATTTACATAGAACCAGTGGAGAAACCCCTTCCCAATTGGCTAAGTTAAAACGATCCTAAACACATTTTTATTTAACTAATGAGGGAGATAGCCCAATAAAACTAGTTTTTCCATATTCAAATCAAGTTAGTATCGAAGTACAATTTAGCTCATTTTAGTCAAGGTTAGTTAGAAGAATTAGTTATTGGTTTCTGTCTTCAATTTCCTCTCAAAATGAATGTGTACGTGCTTTTGAGAGACACACAACCTGAATAAGGTCCAAATTTTTGATGAAAATGTGCTATGAAAGTAAAGGGTTAAAGGCAAACATGTAAAGGCATAGTTAATACAAGGCATAGTTGAGCCAAATGTTGTTAAAAGATGCGCCATTGAAATGGTTTTCTAACAGATGGTTAGATTTCTTATCTGATTAAGGCCTTGCATGTATTTTGATGTTTCATGAATTTCTTTGAAAATTCAAAGTATGGTGCATGTTGCATGAAGCAAGATGTTGAAAGTAGAGTTATGTTGACACACTTAAATGCAACAAATATGAAAATTTGTAACTGAGCTCTATTATTTGACTTGAGTCGATTGTTTGAAGAGGCATGTTTTGTCGATTTGTGTTTGGTTGATGGTTTTGTACACCAATATGTAAGAGTACATGGAGATATTCACATGATGTGAATTTTTTTTCTTTGAAGGAGAAAAATGATATGTCAGCTAGCTATGTTTCTTGCATGATGTGTTTTCAGTTTGATGGTTTTGTTTGTGACAAGACATCACAAGATTTTGGGAAGGTCCACTCTTGAGTGAGAGCCTCATGATTACAACCTAATCATGAGAATCAAATGGGAGTGCATCCTTATTTTGAAAACAAATAGGATTCTGAGCTACCTAGGACTCGAACCATTATTTTTAAATTTGAAATATCATGGTGTGTTGTTTCAATCCCTGAATCCACAATCCTAACATAAATTGTTTTATTCCTTTTTTGCAATATTTAGTTGGTTATATTAGAAGTCAGTTGAATTTAAAATTCTTGGCTTAGTGGCAAGAAATCTTGACCATTATTCTACACTTAAATACATATCCAATGGTGCAAGAAAAATATCAAATGAAGTTCATTCAAAATTTATGCCTTTAGTAAGTTGACCTATCATGTTGACCACCATGGTATGAGAGAATGACATTTTAGCCCCATTAGTCATGCATGGCAAGCTAGCTACATGTGGAATTTTAACAATACTCTAAAATGTCTAAAATCACAAACGTTGTTAATGGTTGACATAGTCAAATCTTACACCTAGTTGGCTATCATGCTAGGTTAAATACTTGGAAACTAGGAGGAATAAGATTTCCATTTTGTGTTATTGTATTTTGTTCCATAGTTAAAAATACAACTAGGAGTGTGGAGTTAGAGAGAAAAATGTATGAAGTTAAGTCTTTATACCAACCTTACACGCTAAAAGTCTTAGCTAACTCTAGAGAGATTACCTCTTTCTTTGTACTCACATATTTTCCATACCAGAAAAGAGAGAGTAGAGCATGTTTACATTTTAGTGTTGTTTTTCTCCCACAAGGATTTCCTAGGGAAAAAGGAGTCTAGAGCATCATTACTTTTTAGGGTTGCTCGTCTCCCATAAGGATTTCCTAGGAAAATAATTGTGTTGATTGTCTAGAGATATGTATGTATGTGTTTCATTATGTTCTCTATTTCTTACGTTGTGTTTCATTATGTTTTATATTTCTTACATTTCTGCCCTCCTATTTTTCTTTCCAATCAAGGTTTATAAATAACATGAGAAGCAACATGAGACTTGGAACAATCATTTTCATTATCTATATGGAAGGCAAGAAGGATTATATACCCTTAAGCTTAAACTTAGTTTGTTAATTTTTATCATATATTTTTTGGTAAGGGTAAATGTTTTTTATCTATAGTACAAGTCATGAGTTCCCCAATTTTACCTTATATGTAAAGCATGATTCTAGGATTACTACAATTTGTACTTGGTTTTTTTATTGTGATGATGCCCTGTCTCAATCTAGACATAAGTGATTATGGTCTTCTCCAAATCAACTCATGTATCCTCATTAAATTTATACAAACATTTCAAGTTCATATTTTCTTCAATAAAATTCTAGGAATATTAGAAGAATTAGTAAAAAGTGAGATAACCATCTCAATATGCCCCCCATAATTCATTTTATAAAAGATAAATTTGTAAAATCCCTTTTGGTAATAATGGACATTATTAATTAATTAAAAAACATAATATATAATAAAAAATTGACGAATAAAATTTTTGATGAAAATGTGCTATGAAAGTAAAGGTCTAAAGGAAAACATGTACAAGGCATAGTTGAGTACAAGGCATAGTTGAGCCAAATTATTATCTATTTATTGGACTATAAAGGACATATAATTATTACACATGTTTAATTTACATTCAAATTCTTATTTGATTTATCTCCTATAGCTTAATGTATTATGCTAGATATATAATTTAAGTTGGAAGGCCCATGAGATAAATATGACTTCTATGTGACATTTGTATTGAATCATCTATTTGTTGTGTTATATGAACATAATTGGTATGCATATCTAAAGATTCCAAATTCTCATTCAAGACCATATGTAATTTCCTCATCTAACTTAGCCAGGGATTTGCAATACTATATTTGAGTTGGCTAGCTCCATTTCAAGATATTATGGTTATCCAAGAGGGGATATAAAAAATTAAAAGAAGGATATTGAACTATAGGTTATCCAAGTTGGACATAGAACCAGTGGAGAAACCTAAGGAAAAACTATGTTTCCAGGTCAAACCTTTGTAGAGGTTCCAGTACCTGAGAGTAAAATCTAGTTTGGGGCTGTTAAATTCTAACTGTATTGGTAATTGTGCTAGGGGGGAGAAATAGGATGTAATTTCCTCTTCTCACAGTTGGGAGTCTTGTTTTTCATGTGGATTCAACCAAACATATTGTACATATTAAATGAGGACATAATTATTACACATGTTTAATTTACATGAACAAATGCTTCTTTGATTTATCTCCTATAGCTTAATGTATTGTGCTAGATATATAATTTAAGTTGAAGGCCCATGAGATAAATGAATTCTATGTGACATTTGTATTGAATCATCTATTTGTTGTGTTATATGAACATAATTGGTACGCATATCTAATTTACATTACTAATATGTCATGCTTCTTTAATTTATCTTTTATAGATGACCGGAGCATCCCTTTTTAATCTATCCCTTTTGACTTTAGATATGTGGGCAATATTCATCAGCATATTTTTCTATCATAAAGCAGTGAGTAAAATTGTATTCCATTTGTGTCAATGTTAAGGTTAAGCACATGGATTAAAGTTTTATATATATTAGATGAGGAGGCTATGTACTACATATGGTCTTGAATGAGTTTTTAGACTCTTTAGATATATATATAAAGAGTCCAAATGCTCATTCAAGACCATATGTAATCCTCATCTAACTTCACCAGGGATTTGCAATACTATATTTGAGTTGGTTAGCTCCATTTCAAGATATTATGGTTATCCAAGAGGGGATATAAAAAATGAAAAGAAGGATGTTGTTGTAGGTTATCCAAGTTGGACATAGAACTTGTGGAGAAACCTAAGGAAAAACTATGTTTCCAGGTCGAACCTTTGTAGAGGTTCTAGTACCTGAGAGTAAAATCCAATTTGGGGCTATTAAATTCTAACTGTACTAGTAATTGTGCTAGGGGGGAGAAATAGGATGTAATTTCCTCTTCTCACGGTTGGGAGTCTTGTTTTTCATGTGGATTCAACCAAACATATTGTACATATTAAATGATGAATTTTGCTCTCCCAATCATTTCTAAATCACCTATATCACCAAGAAAACATGTTTTAAAAGAACATACTTTAGTACGGGAAAGACCTTAGGTTTCAAATATTACAAGAAGGTTTTTGATATCGTTAAGAGAATGTGGAAAATAGAATCCATAAACAAATTATTTTTCAAAACATATTACTTTCAAAGTATCACCAAGGAATGTACAAGGGTGTTCAATGAATTAACGCTATTTATTTAAATTCCATGATGTATATCTTACTCATAATTTTAACAAATTATTAAATAATGATCTAGATTGGATAATTATATTATTTTTCATATATTTTGATGCTTATAGAGTGAAAAAACTGAAAGAATCAACTTGTAGGGTCATTTTAATGGGGGGTGGAGAATTCGGGTCTAAAATCTTTTGGAGTCATTTTGAGGTATTAAATTACATTTCTAGGGGTCAAACGATTATCCCTTGTGCCGAAATCTTAACCATTATTCTACACTTAAATACATATATCCAATGCTACAAGAAAAACATCAAATGAAGTTCATTCAAAATTTATGCCTTTAGTAAGTTGACCTATCATGTTGACCACCATGGTACGAGAGAATGACATTTTAGCTCCATTACTCATGCATGGCAAGCTAGCTACATGTGGAATTTTAACAAGACTCTAAAAGGTCTAAAATCACAAACCTCGTTAATGGTTAACGAAGTCAAATCTTACACCTAGTTGGCTATCACACTATGTTAAATACTTGGCCACTAGGGGTAAATGTTTTTTTATCTATAGTACAAGTCATGAGTTCCCCAATTTTACCTCATGTAAAGCATGATTCTAGGATTACTACAATTCGTACTTGGTTTTTTATTGTGATGATGCCCTGTCTCAATAACTTGGCCATCTCTTGATGGGTAGTTAAATCTTTATAACAATACTTAATTAAAATTTATATCTATTTGTATTATGTGAAATTATGTATAAAATGGTATACTACTTTTCATAAAATTGGGTTAAGTTTATCATATATTTCAATGAAAGTTGATTAAATATGTTTTCTTCAAAAGGATCTAAAAATTTTGGTAAGGTATGAATTTGCAATTTTGTGTGGCTCTCTATCAACCTTCACTTTCTCATTTCTAGAAAAAATCTACTTGATTGAATTTGTATACCCACTTTCTATTCAAATGCATGAGTTTTGAACTCTCAGTAACTATGTTTTTCCACGCAGGAAAATTATGTCACATTTTATACCAACTCTAAATATTATTTTGAAGTTTAAATTATTGTTATTCTTTTATATAATTTAACATTAGATATAAGTTTAAATTGAAAGCTACTTAGATGAAATATAGCTTATATATGGCATTTGCAAATTATTATCTATTTATTGAACTAAAGGACATTTAATTATTACACATGTTTAATTTACATTCAAATGCTTCTTTGATTTATCTCCTATAGCTTAATGTAATGCTAGATATATAATTTAAGTTTAAGGCCCATGAGATAAATATGACTTCTATGTGACATTTGTATTGAATCATCTATTTATTGTGTTATATGAACATAATTGGCACACATATCTAATTTGTATTACTAATATGTCATGTCATGCTTCTTTAATTTATCTTTTATAGATGACCAGAGCATCCCTTTTTAATCTATCCCTTTTGACTTCGGATATGTGGGTAATAGTCATCTGAATATTTTTCTATCATAAAGCAATGAGTAAAATTGTATTCCATTTGTGTCAATGTTAAGGTTAAGCACATGGATTAAAGTTTTATATAAGATACATTGCCATGGTGTACATTTATATCTAAAGAGTCCAAAACCTCATTCAAGACCATATGGTTTGTTGGTGTAGTTTGATTGGTTATATTGCATTGCTTTTGCAGTTTTTGCTATGGGCCTCACCATCTAGTGATTTTAGGTAAAAAAATTATTTACATGGAATTTTTATGTATCCTAGAATGTTTATTATTTATCACTACTAGCCTTGGTGTTTTAGTTGTTTGTTTTCATGCTACTTGGTTACCCATATTTAATAGTTGTTCATGTTTAATTCATTGTTAAGGCTTTTTATTGGCCTATCAAGATGTATTTTTCTCAAATCCATAATGGCTAAAAGAATGAAATTTATCTATGAAAAAGAGAGGTCATATGGAAAACAAATTGTTTGCAAGTGTTCTTTTGAACCCATAGAACTTGCAACCCCAATATGGATACAATACTAAGTAATACATAGCCTCCTCATCTAACTTAACCAGGGATTTGCAATACTATATTTGACTTGGCTAGCTCCATTTCAAGATATTATAATGTTAGATTATTATTTCTATAGATTTTGATTATGGTAGTAAAATGTTACAAAAAATCGGAAACTACAAATAATATTATTCTAGATATATGTAAAAAGGACATGGTAGAGAAAATCAAACAATATTAAACTTTTCATAAATAGTTTAGATATAAATACATTTTCTAATCTTAAATCAATAATTTTTCTAATAATTTTTTTTTAATCAATAAATAAAAAAGAAGCATTTTCAATCAAAATCACATCCAACATATAATAAAAATAATAAAAACAATTTAAAACTTCATACACTACGACATTACTATGGCAAAGAGCATAAAAATATACAAGAAAAAAATCCTTTTATATAATAATGGAGAGCTTCAAATATACAAGAAAAAAAATCTTTCAACCTTCTTGTATCCCAGAGAAAAGAGTTACTAAACAATCATATTTTAAACAATTTTAAAACTTGGAGAAAATCATTTGTGAGTGCATTTAATGTCTACGTGTGTAAGGGGGTTAGACTCCTTGCAACATTGTTTTTAGACCCTCCTTGCATTCCTTGCAACATTGTCTTAGACCCTCCAGCAAAATTTTAATGCAACACTCTCCAGAGAGCCATGGCGACAGAAGTGGAGGTGCTTTATTTTGACCAGTGCGCAAGAAGTTGGAATAGATGAATATATTTTGCACAAAATATATTCCTGGAAAATATTATCAGCTTGTGTGCCCAGAGTGTCAAGGAGGACAAGAAAAAGAGCTTTCTCTCTTTCAGTTAATATCAACAATAATGGGGTTTCCGCGAAGTGGACATGCTTCAGAGCTAAATGTGGTTGGACCGGCAGTTTTAAGATTGCAGGGATGTCTGTAGGTTCATCAGCACATGAATTGGAAAACTTATCATTTCAGAATGCTATATCAAATTATGAAGCTGTAGATGTGACATCAGATGTTGATGTTATGGCTTTAAAAGATTTCACAGAGGAAAATCTGCGATTGGAGCAAATTTCTGATCAGGATCTCTGTGATTACTTTGCTAGCCGAAAAATTTCTAGAGAAACCCTGCAAAGAAACAGGGTGATGTAGACCAGAAGAAATAATAAGATGGCAATTGCATTTACATATTGAAAGGATGGCAAGATTGTTAATTTCAAATACCGTGATGCACAAAAGCATTTTTGGAAGGAAAAGCATGGTCAAAAGATTCCTTATGGGCTGGATAATATCAAGGAAGCAAGAGACATTATAATTGTTGAAGGGGAATTTGACAAACTTCCCTTGGAAGAAGCTGGCTACAGAAACTGCATTAGTGTACCTGATGGTGCTCCTCCAAAGGTTTCAACAAAAGAGTTACCACCTGTAGAACAGAAATATGAATTTCTATGGAATGCAAAAGAATACTATCAGCAGGCTAGTCGTTTTATCTAGCTACAGATGCAGATAAGCCTGGACAAGCTCTTGCAGAAGAGCTTGCTCGACGTATTGGGCATGAGAGGTGCTGGCGAGTTACATGGCCTAGGAGAAGTGAATCAACAAATGAGTTATGCAAAGATACAAATGAGGTATTGATTCGTTTTGGAAAGCAGGCTCTGAAGGAAGAAATTGAAGGTGCTGAACTGTATCCAATATAGGGGTTATTTAGATTCAGGAGCATGCGAGAAAACTGCTAGAAAAGCATATAAAAAAGCCTTTCTTCCATGCTAAACTTGGAGACTCCATACCACGAATCAGTGCAGAAGAACTAGAGCAGGGAAAGCAGTGGCTAAATAACAATTTTTCTCTGATAAGGTGTGAAAATGAAGCACTTCCTTATATAACATAAGAAACTACTATGGAAACTTAACATAGGAAGCACATAGTTATCAATAACATAGGAAGCACATTTTATCAATATATAACATAGGAAACTACTATTTATTTTAATTATTATACTAAAATAACTATAACAAAATGGCATAGTTCCATCTTAACCTTAGAATCTGTTTATCACTTATCAAAATTTCAAACATGGAAATGGCATAGTTTTCATACCCGTAGTCGACGCGCACGGACAACAGGAGCACCACCACGGCCGGGAGCAGCAGCAGCGATAGCAGAGAGAAAACAAACAACGCGTGAACAACGACGTGCAAACAACAAAAATTGTAAACTGTTACAAATCGCAGGTGATTTATTTATAGAAAATAGTTCGGCCGAACTATTTTAAAACTAAAAGTTTGGCTGAACTCACAGTTCGGCCGAACTTTTTTAACAGTTCGGCCAAACTTTTGTTGTCGGTTTTCCAATCTCCAGCACAAATTCCATTTTCTCGTGCCGTCAATGTGCCATTAATTCAAACGGAATTATGAGTTCGACCGAACTTTATAAAAAAGTTCGGCCGAACTATTACAAAGTTCGGCCAAACTATTGTTGAAAAAAAATTTCGGCCTCCGATTCTCACAAAAGTGTAACCCACCTTCACGTTTCCGCCCTACAGGAGAAATATGTACAAGAAGCCCATGTCTAAGGCTGAGTTTATCAATACAATAAACATGGAGGTGAACCTAATTTTGAAGCTCCATCGTTTACAACCCCTCAACTTCCTAGAAAAATGAAAAAAGAAAAAGAAAAATAAAGAGGCTTGGGTTTAAACCTTTCAGAGGCATCCAAGGCCAACTCTTGGGTTGAAAACCTCCATGAGGTAATCCTGGAGCAAAAAAAGAAGAGAAAAAAAAAAAACTGAGAAATAAAAGATCCTTGGGTGAAAACCTCTTTGAGGAGCCCAAGGCAGGTTTGTGGGGTGAAAACCTTTGATGAGGCAGAATACCTATCTTCAAAAAAAAAAAGAGAAAAAAAGGAAAAAAAAGAAAAAAAGAGAAAAAAATCCAAAAAGATGAATTGGCACCTATGCACTAAGATACTTATGTTTTACAGGTTGCTAATCAGGGATATTTTTTACAAAGGAAGCAAAATTCCTTCTATCTATCTCTCTCTCCTCTACCTATGCACTCCATGTCGAACCCGAAGGTGCATTCCTTCATCCATTTATACAACCAGGTGAGCAAAAATTCCAATTTTCTCCTATTCTCTACAATGCTACATGATGTCCCAGCCTTCTACAGGATTTCTTGCAGTAGTACAAGATTTCCTATAGTGCTACAGGAAACCATGTAATGCAATAGGATAGTTACCAAAGGCTGAATAAGTTCACCCAAGGCTATCTAACCCTTAAAAAGACATGATTTTTTTTTTCTACCTATGTCTACTATCCCTAACCATCACTCCATCCCATGCATCAAGATTCACTCATCAAACCCTCTATTTTTCCATTGTGAGCCACTTTCTTTAATTCCACACACATGGCCTCTTCTCTCATGTTTTCCTGCACTAAAAAATTCTACCCACATCCTAACACCACCCCTAGCATCCTTACACTCTTTTTCTTCCTTCCTAAAGATAATTGAGCTCCAAAACTTTAACAAGAAAATTTCTACAGGAAGATGATTACTTCCTGTAGGTATGAGATCAATGATGAAGCTTGATCCTGCAGATCACCAGAGGACTCCAGAAGGGAAGCTACACCAGCAGCAACATCTTAGGGTCTCCATGAGGTACCTACAAAAGAAGCAGCAAACAAAGGCAATAAGCACCTCACTCAGAAAAAAAATAAAATAAAAATAAAAATAAATAAAATAAAATAAATCACTTGTGACCATCATAGTGCTCTAGCTCTTTGCACAAAATGATTCTTCCATTCATCAACAATCAGGTAGGCTCAGGTGTGGATCCCTCACCCTCTCACTATGCATCATTTTACTGAATGAGTAAATGTTAAGAAAAGAAAGTTTAATAGGAAAAAAAGGAGGCCAGTTAACGTGGTCAGCCTCGAATAATTAAAGTGAAAAGTTAGTTGAGTTTGAATGCCACATGGAGCTATCACATCAATTAGGGGAAGGATAAAAATGAGTGGGAGTTGATTACGAGGAAAAATGGAATGCTAGGGTCGAGTGGGACCAATGGTCCAAATATGGAAACTTCGTGCAAAATCCACATAACCAGCACACTCCAATCTTGCTCGATTTAGAATAAAAAGTGTACTTTGGCTCATTTCCCCTCATTCTATCGTGCATTTCGAGATTAGTTATAGAAGGAAAATAGTAAGATACACCAAGGAGCTTCGATCGATGGTTGATCTTTGCATGCAGACTGTTCTACAGGAAACTCTACTACTACTATAGAAAGTTTCCATGGAGGCCACAAATTGTTAGAAAGTATCATGAAAGTTGCCATTAGAGAATATTTACATCCCAGCACCACCCTTCAAGTAAAAGACACCATAATTACAGAGGTAAGTGGCCATCACCCCATCAAGTTGCAAGAATTTTCATGGTAATTTACACACAATCAAGCCATAATTCGGTAAACTAAAGGGTTGTTCAAAGGAATAGGGGATAAGAAAACCAAATTTTGTGTAAATTTATAATATTTGGGGTTCTATATCATAGTTATTTTTGAAACAAGCCATAGAAAACCACCTCTCTAATAAGGTAATAAGATGGGGGGATTTTTTAGTAGAAGGGAGTGCACAGACATTAAAAAAATTAGACTACACCATCCCGTGGTTGACATCTTCAGAGATTAGTAGTGGCTGGGGTTCTTTGAGCTCCTGAAGGGGTATGATGATGAAGTGGTTAGATAATTTGCAATATCCTTGCACTCTCAAGTAAATTATAGGGCCACTACAGTGGTAAGAGTGCCAACAATTACCATAACCCCTAAGCTCATTAGTAGAGTCACAACCGTACCTCTAGGAATTAAATGGAACAAAGAGGAAAAAGTCTCTAGTAATGCCTCTAAGAAGAGTTTCTTCTTTCCCAATGATGAATACATTGAATATAAGAATGGGGTAACAAGGGAAACTCTAACTTACCCATGGGATGAGGTAGCTTACCAGATCATGAAGTATATCTCATGTAAGGGCAGAATAACTGTGGTTTATCGATACTATTTGAGATTATTTCATGAACTTAGGTTCAAAGGGGATCTTCCTTAGGTCAGATATTAAATATCCCATACTTCCTCCTCCATTAAAACAGAGATGTGAGCCAGAGGGTAAGGGAGAGGAAATATCAACACCTAGATCATGATGGCCTCATTAAAATCATAGTGGGAGATGCTCTCAACAGACTCAAAATCCTTGTACCTTGGTCCACTTCCATTGACATGAACAAAGAAGCATTCATTGGGAAATAAACCATCACTCCTAGAGAGACCCCTACCTCTAGCCTTGGAGAAAGTGGTATTAAAGTAGAAGAAGAAGAGGAGGAGAAGGAAGAAGAGGAAATGGAATCATAGGCAGAACCCACAAAATATATAGGAACAGAGAAGGAAATTGAAGAGGAGGAAGATAAAGATGAAAAAGAGGAATAAGATGAAAAATAAGATGAAGTGAAATATGAAGAGGAAAAATAAAAAATAGAAGAGATGGATATCCTAGACCCCAAGATTACCACTGATATATCCCCTCCGAAAATCAGCCTCTCACCAGGGACCACTGAAGAGGAAGTGGTTGCCACTTTAGCCACTCTAAGCACCCCTATGAAAGAAAAGAGAAAGAGGAAGACCCCCATGTACTTCAAGACCGGGAAGAGTGCCAGGGTGATACAAACGATGCCTCAAACTCAAACCAAGAGCCCCATGACAATTGAGGAATAACCAAATTTTAAAGGAGAAATAGGGCGAGAGGAGGGAAATATTCAAGAGGTCACTTCTGTTAGTCATTAGTAATTTTTTTTTTTTTTCTTGATGAAGACTAAATGACTATCTCAAGATTTCTAGAAACAAGGTTAGTAAACATTGTGAGTTCTAGAAATCTCACTGACTTCATTATCCTCAAGATAATTTTTCACTGTCTCATCACTCCATAATGTCTAGCTTTTATTACCAATCCTAGAAAACCCATTAGAGGCCTGTATCACCCATTCTGTGCACATGTATTCACTTTTGGCCCAAATCCTCTATTTTTTTTTTCCTAAAAATTCCTTACTACGACCTATAAGCCTATCAATCAAACAGCTTTGTTGTGTCTCCCTTAATACTCCCAAACACTGATGATCTCAAATTCTCTCTCTAAACCCTTTGGAGAAATCAAATATATTGGATTTTGGATCTTCAAAACACTAAGCTTATCATGGATCCTATCTTACACTTGGTGATCCCTAAGTCTAAGTCTCAGTCCAAAAATCCATGTCTAAGAAGGCCTCCATTAGGTCACCTAAGGTCTCACTGAGTTATATTATGGATTTGGTGCCGTACAAAATATGTCTTCTTGTATGAAGAGTTTTTGTTCAAAGAGGAATAAGGTCAAGCAATTGGACCCAAGACTCATCAACAACCATTCAAGAAAGGCCTCCTTGGCCTAGAGCACAAATACTGCAAGGGACAATTGCCCTTGTTCACATTTTTGCAAGAAATAATCAAGGTTGCCATCAGTAATCAGAAGAAGAAAGGTAATAGGATGAAATCATCTCTAGGAGGCATCTACAACAAAGAGAAGGGCAGCAGGCCTATGTTTAAAGAGAATCAAGGTTTTTATGAATGGTTAACAAAGCAATGGTGACAAGCAAGAGACCATCACAAAAGCTACAAGGATAGAAGGCCATCACATTGAAGATTTTTTTTTTACAAATGATAATTATGTTTTGAAAATGCTATAGAGAACTTAGAAGGCAACACTCCTTATTTTTCTCTAACAACCCTAAAACCTAAGGGTTTGGATATATTCGCAAAACAGATTAATTGAAGATGACAAGGCCTCCTTCTTAAAAGCAGGGGGCATGTAAAGAGTATTAGCTTCAGAGACCAATGTTTTCAAGTGCAGTCAAAGGACCTATAAAATAATCAAAGGGAGAGATCAGAGTTCTTAAAAAGATCTAAGGAGACAAATATAGGGAATTTAATGCCACTTTACTCAAGGAGACAAAACATCAGCTCAAAATATTTGATTTTTAACAAGCAACAGTCAGAGGTATGATCAGAATGTTTAAAAGGGAAAAAATGATTTTAAATCACCCTAACAAATGTTCATGACAAGCATGAGTCTTTACTGATCTATCCAACTTCCCAAGTTAAAAAGAGACAATGGTTAAAAGGGGCTGTAAAAGACAGTCAGAGTCAACTCCAAAAGACATTGGCAAAAGGAAATGGTGCAAAAAGAAAAAGGTCCAAAAGGAACCTTAGAAATATGGGTTTTTAATCTTAATTCTTTCAAAAGAGGGTATAAAACACTACAACACAACAACTCCCTTCTCATTTTCTCATTTGAACGACACAGTGAGGTTTTTCAATTTTCTACTGGAGTCCTTGGGCGAAAAAATCAGGGTGCTGCGCTCCTGTAGCGGTTTACTGTGTATTTTTCTTCTGAGTGTTGCGCGCTTGTAGGTTGGCACTATGCTCTTGCAACCTTGTTAAGCATGCAGGCGAAGGCCCGAACAGCGTGCAGCCCTGCCCACGAGCACTGCGCTCCTGCCACATGTTTTTCCACTTGACAACGCGCGCAGAGCTACCCATGGTGCTGCACTCTGGACACTGTCCAAACATTGCACAACTCTACGTTTAGGCTAACCTAAGCCGCCTGGGTGCCTAGGTGCTGCGCTCCTGCAAAAAGTTTCACCCCTCCACCCAAGTGCTGCACTCCTGCCAAGGTTTTCATCCCTTCACCCAAAGACGCTGCGCTCCTACCACAAAAGTGCAGCATTGCCCAAAAAGGCGTTCAGAGGTGCCCAAATTTCCCAGGGAGCTTGGTGAAGCCATTTTCTTACTGTGAAGGAAATTTTAAAGAGATTTTGGGGCAGGGTAGACAAAAACACCATGTCTGAAGAAGAGAGTGTTGACCTAAATGAAGAAGAAGACTCTAGAAACACAGAAATGGAGGCAACCTTTCAAGAAGAGGATAGTGAGAAAGAAAACAGAGTTCTGATCACTTAGTCCCATGTTGAGCTAACAAGTCCAGTTAGTGGGTCTTATGAGGATGGGAATGACACTGAGAACACTATAGTAGATAGTGGCGAGGAAGCAATAGAAAGCCATGACAGTGACAAGAATGGAAAAGGCAACCCAGAAATAGATTTTAAAATTATTTTCAATAAATAAGGAGATGTTTAAAAATGTCTCAAGAATGAAGGCAACGATGTAGAAAAAGAAGTTGGGAGTGAAAACAATAATTCAAATGGTGAGGAGGAATATATTCATGAAAGTGACGATATGCCAAACATAGGCACGTTTGACACTGCAGAAATAGAGCATGGCAGTTTTAAAGGTCCTATTAGTGATAAAAGCATGAAGGATGTTGAAAATGTTGATTGAAAGGATAGCCAACAGCAAAGTAGGGAGGATATACTCATAGAAAACATCCATGAAGAAGGAGACAATCTTAAGGTTGTCAATGAACAAATTTTGCAAGCAAAATTTATAGCACCTTTCACCATCACTTATCAAAGAGGAAGAAGACATGTGTTTGCTACCTCCAAAAGGCAAGGGGTTGTGCTCTCGTCCTCAAAATCAATGAAGGACAAATGCAAAAAACCATTGAAGAAAAAATATACAAAACCAATGAAGGAGGCCTAGGACTATGGGTATTAGGAAAGCTTTCACAAAATATACAGGAAGAATCAGCCCAAGCACAACGATTTCCCCTCACTGAGCTCCTTGCCATGGAGATTGAGCATTACAAAGAGTCATGGATTGAAAGGGAAAATATACATTTAGAGGCCAAATTAGAAAATTCCAACAAATATTTGAGGTTACAGAGAAAGATGACTGAGCATTATAAACGAAGAAATCACTTTGCAAAACAAAAGCTCAAAACTGCCCAAAATGAGGGCCCAGCACCAAATGATGAAAAAAACCAAGCTATGCTTGGTATTTTGGCCCAAGTTTCTCTACAGGTCTCTAAGGAACCTTAAGGCACTTACATACCAAATTTGAGGAGAATTGAACAAGTTTTTGTTTTTTGCAAAAATTTCAAGCCTAAGAACGCAACACCCCCTGTGTTGTGCTTTTTCCTAGGACATTTTCAGAGGGAGAAGCTTACATTTTTGGATTCCCCATCATGAGAGGAGTATGCTCACCAAATTTCATCTCAATTGGAGTTGTTTTGGTCCCCCAAAAGGGTCAAAAACACTCATTTTTTCACCTTTTTGCCCTCTGTTTTAAGCAGGTGCTGCGCTCCTGGAAGCTTTGGAATTTTCCACATTTTGGGCAACTTGTATAGGTTATATTAAGGAAAAATAAGCATTATTGGAAATTATACTCCTCAGGCTTTCCAACGAGCCACACAAATCCAAATCCGACATCGGGAAGGGGTCCAAAACTTGGTCAGAAAAGACCCCATTTTTTGCTGAAGGAGGCGCTACACATATGTAATGAATAGTGTGTTTTGGACCAAAAGTCAACAAAACACCCTCATTTATGGAAAAATGATATTTTTTAGTTTCTTGAGGCTAGACAATCTAAAATTAGGTGTAAATATTTATTATGGCATTTATTTCATGAGGTAATATGTGCCTTAGGCCCTGCATGGTCTCTTGGCCATAAATGACATTTATGACTTTTTTAGGGTTTCTAGAAGCCTCTTATGGTTTCCACCTCCTCATTTACTAAGTTAAATAGAGCATGAGGATTTTTTTGTAAATGTTGGCATTTGATGAGTTTCATGAGTAATATATGATTTTCATGAGCTTGGAGAAGAAATTGGTTTTGTGAAGTGGATGAATGGCTTGTTTGCTTGGATGATGGAGAAGCTTGTTTGCGAGATTCCATGGTTTGGTGAATGGTGATGTTTTCCTATCTATCTATTGTTTTCTTACTTTTCATTATTTTTCATGCTTCTTAGCTGCTATTAAACAGAAAGGTATAGGTTGAGATATGTTCATGGAAGCACCTCAGTCCTCCTGTTTGTTATAGCCTTTATGTTTTCTTCGGTTTGGGTTATAACTAAGGAATTCTTCACTGCTTCTTAGGCTCCCCTAAATTTTTTATTGTTTCATGCATGGTTATTATGTTAGCTTACAAGTAAGATTTATGCTATGCCCTACTTATTTGAAGTTCTCAAAACCCTATCTTGAAGCCTTTCTGTGAAATATTGGTTGATTAGGTTAAGTTAATGAGGTCTCGTTTGATCTTGCCCTTTGTCCATGCTTGACATCTTGTTCCAGAGTTCCCAATATCTTGAAATATGATGTTTAGGATTTCCCTCTTCATAAATTGAGTTATCTGTTTAAATCTTGTATGTTTTCCCAAAGTCTGAAGGTGAATTTCCAAAGTTAGGAGTTCTAATACTTCTATGTTTCACTGAAATGTTCATTTTATATGTTTATCATTTAGAGTACTGCTCAATGATATCAATGGTTTGCCCTGCCTCATGAGTTATGCTTCAGATTATATATGTGTTTGGTCAATTTAGTGTGTCCTAAATTGCTAACATAAATTATCAACCAGGGATTCATAAGCTGACGAAGTGTGGCGCACTATATGTGCAAGATAACCTATCTCTTACTTTTTGTCGTTTTTGGATTTTTATGAAATTCTAAAAGACAAGTATGGTTATGGATATTCAAGGTAATGATGTCCTTTATAATGATTTACCAACTTGAAACTGAAAAAGGAATTTGAAACATACAATGACAAAACTTGAAAGGAAATGAAAATGTGCTACTGAAATGAAAAAGGTGTTGCTAATCTAATAAATCAAAACAGTGAACTAGTGAGCATGAAACCAAACTATTCTTGCTGCTGTCTAAACACAAAAGAAACTATGCCGAAAGAAATCCAAAAGTTGCAATAAAGTAAATCTAAATCAAATTACATCAACTTGTCTTCTGATCCCTCATCATTAGTCCAGCTATGATTTTCGGAAGTAACCATAAACAACTTGAGTAACTGATATCTAACTTGCAGAAAGTAAACTAATATCAAACCATACATTCATAATTCAATCCCTCACCATCAATCCAGCTGTGGCTTTCGGAGGTAACTGAAGATGTCATGCACAATTTAATATTTCTAACTTGCAGAAAGGAAACTAATATCAAACTACACATCCATAATTCAATCCCTCACCATCAGTCCAGCTGTGGCTTTCGGAGGCAACCGAAGATGTTATGAGCAATTTAATATATCTAACTTGCAGAAAGGAAACTAATATCAAACTACACATTTCATAATACAATCCCTCACCATCAGTCCAGCTGTGGCTTTCGGAGGCAACTGAAGATGTTATGAGCAGTTTAATATATCTAAATTTGCGGAAAGGAAACTAATATCAAACTACACATTTCATAATACAATCCCTCACCATCAGTCCAGCTGTGGCTTTCGGAGGTAACTGAAAATGACATGAGCAATTTAATATATCTAAATATAACTACTGAAGTAAATGTGCAAGACTGAAATAAACAAAGCAATACCGGAATTAAACAAAAAAAACTAAGAAAAAATAAATTAACAGCAGAACAATATTGATTCCATGTCATTAGTCAAAAGATATGCAAATGCCCGGGCTGCCATGAAAAATTATGCTAAAAACTATGATTTCAGAAAGCAATCTAAGTAAGGAAATATGACATAACAGAATTGAAAGCAACTTATCTAGAAAACATGTAAAAGCCTCCTTGGATAGCAGGGGCCCTCTGCTACCAATTTGGTGAAGTCCTTCAGCTCCTTAAAGATAAGATCACAATAGCATCAAAGAACTAAGCTTCTTTATTCAAAAACTCATAAATCTACATCCCATTCCATCTTGAACTTTGTTAGAAATCTACTTCATCATTACTTCCTCATTACTTTCTCATTACCTATGATAGGAGAAAGCTTCTCCTATTTATAAAAAATATGAGGAGACATCTCATTAATGGGAGTCCATGAATCTCTCCCTCCATCTCTAGAGTTACAATCAAAATAGGAAATGATAAGACACATGTCTTTCTAGAGTTTTAACACAACTTGAGGAATGAGACACATATGCTCTTAGAGTTTCAATACAAAAAGGAAGTGAGACACATATCCTCTTGATCCCATAATCTTCTCCAACCAAATTCGAATTTGGCCTTAGAGTGCCACATAAGGGTCTTCTAGAAGTCTTCTTTTGACCTACACATGTCACAAAACTCATAACACATATATAGATATATGAAACTATGTTAATTTTCTAGTTTCTAATCATAAATTCACTTAAAATACATAAAATAAATAACTTTAGAAAACAAGGATCCTAACCCATATATTTATAAAAATGGTTACTTGATGTAGGGTTTTAGGTCAAATGGCTATGAAATAAGAGCTAAATGGTTATGACATAATGGAAATATGTATGAATATGGAGAACATTTTTGAGACTCAACATACCCCTCAACTGAAGTTGTTGCATGTCCTCATGCAACCATTGCAATGATTCATTTGTCCATGAGTTGATCTTTTATGAGTTTTGACTCATATAGATTCATTCCAAACTTTGCTTCTTGATTTTTCCTTTTTGGAAAAGTATAATACATTTGATTGCAACTTCTTCTTCTTCTTCTTCTTTTTTTTTTCATTGGTTGGTTCTTGTGTGACAACCATTTTTTTTCCTTTTTTTTTTTTTTTTTTAAGCATTGGTTCTTGTGTAACAATGCTTTATTTTATTTGTTGCATCAAAGTTTATGAAAACATTTAGAATCAATTTCTTCATCAATGAATTGATCATTTGCAAGGCATATAATCTTTTGGATCATATTGCAACAATAGTTGGTTCGGAAGTATATGTGGGTGGAAATGAAATGAAAATGTGTGATAGTGTATGACATGTGGATATGAAATGATGTCCCTTCCCCCCCCCAACTAAAGATATGACAATGTGGAAAAGGGAGTGAGGAATTTTTCCAAAGTTACAATTTTAGCATTCTAATGAATTACATGACTAAAAATTAGAAAACAACATACCTTCACTTACCTTAAATGTGGATGAGTTGTATGTGTGGTGGCTGCAAAATTCTGATCATATTCTTCTTCAAGTGGCTGAACAAGAGGAGTCATGGATAAAGAGATAAGATGACTTTTTATTGCTCCTACTAAAACTTGCTGAATCTGCTCCAAAATGCTGAAAATAATAGTCTTCTTGTCTTCAAAACTCATTAGCATAATTCCTACTATGTGAAAAGATGTTCTGATGTCGAACATAGTAGGAAATTGTTGACTTAGTGGCCATTAATGGATGCCACTAGTCAACACGAGAACTCTCACCATTGATTACAATGAGAGTCAAGATGCCCAAACACATCTTGCTAGGTACGAATGATTTTGCCGATGTCGAGTCACCTAGAAGATCTGACGAACAAGGGACATTAATGTATTCCCATTGTTTGTCAGCATGAGAACTTGCCATTAAGGCATGCAAGCCTCAAGGTGTTTTACAAAGAACTTAGACTCAAAGGACTATAGACTCAATAGTTTGCATTGAAGCAGGGCTTATTTGCGGAATGAAAATGACAAGAAATGGAAGATGAAAATGGAAATGGGCAATAAGCATGTGAATGAGCCTGTTGCTTTTATTTGTGGGTTATGAATGGACAAAAAGAAATGGAAAGTGGATGTGAATGTAAATGGAAAACATGAAGTGAAATGAGGTGAATGGTTTATTATGAGGTATGGATGTGATGGAGACAATAGTATCTGAAAGTTTTTCAAATGTTTGGATCTGATTTTGCATCAGCATATTTCCTCCTCTTTGTTGTTGATCATCCTCTTATGAAACAAATTGGTCTCTTAAAGAGACACCATTCTCTTGTAGTCATTTGTCCTTCCTCTTGGAACCTGCAAAAAAATTGTTTTGGAATTAGTGCCTCAAGTTGAATGTAACTTCTTTTCAGCAATTTATTTCATTATTTACCATTTCAAACTCTAATGATGGATTTCTCATTGTATAGATCTTGTTGAGACCTTTCCAACGATACTTAAATCATCAAAATCTGATTTTGTATGAGAAAGTTAGGCTGATTTGAACAATGAGG